>VDFB02088601.1:0-20678 GCA_007258455.2 Sequoia sempervirens | reverse complement strand
CCTCTATAACAAGTTATGGAATGGAGTCGAAGAAGCTCACTTTGGGTTTTGTTATTGTTTGACTTGCTGGAGTAGAAAACCAACACTTTAGATAGGCCAACAATAGAAGGCACGTTGCCCTTCGGGCCAGACATCATGCTAGGATTGAGGGCGCAAGATGTTAACGAACTAAAGCAAGAGCCTCACAGGCACATTGATGGTGAAGTAGATTCAATGCTCAATGATGCCAGGGGAATTTAAGCTTTTTACAGTTTAGCATACAAGTTGCCAATAGTATAGTTTAGTCCCAAGGGTTCGTATACCCACCATCTGGATTAGGACAAGGATCCCAGAAGGCATTCCACAATATACAATATAGAATGTATGATAAAATATAAAAGCTACATACAAATAGATTTTTTATTCTAAATTTAACTTGCAAATGTAATTGACAAAAGAGAGAATAAAAGAAACAAACATGTATCTCAACCTACTCAATCCATTTTATTCATTGGATGTGATATATATATATATATATATATATATATATATATATATATATATAAATAAAGAGTTTGTATGGACTATTGGTTGCTCTTGAGATATTGACTACATTGGTAGAATTCACTCAAAGTTTTAGGTGTGGCAATCTGTCCTTGAGAGGGGTTCTCATACATTTTTGGGAAAAAATGTAAATAGTTGATACCATATATTGATTATAGGGTTATGATGCATTACCTTGCTGGAGAAGCATGAGGAAGAAATGTTATTATGTAAGTGGAGGATTAAAATTAATTCTAGTGATGTAGGGCTACAAATTTTTCAATTTGAATAAATGAACTTTAGATATAAAGTCATGTTTTATGTTGTTTATTAATTAGTATACATAGATTATTCTAATTATTTAAATATTTTTTTTAATTAGTTAATAAAAACTAGCTAAATTTATTAAATAAATTTAGTGGATGGGTAATACAGGGTTAATGATGGTGGTGGTGATGAGAATGATTTATGTTTCTAAAGAAATAATTGATGTGATTGAAAATACTTTTTAATAGATTTAAATAAATTTTTAGTTACAATTTACTAAACAAACATTGATCATACAATTTACAATAACTATATGCTTGTGACATGAAACCTTATCATGTTGTAATATATTTATATTTTTTTATATGGAGAAGATCCTAACCTTTTATTTATTAGATATTCTAGAAATATTCATATTTGTGAGATGTGAAAATAAATCCATATTTGATTTAGATGGAAATTTTTTGATCTTATTGTTAGTACATTTTATAAAATTTTACTCTTCATCCATGTAAAAAATTGTAATTAATGGGGTCAACTTCTTTCATAAATATTGAATAAACTTGCATCCACTAAAGGAGCTTAAATTTTTAAATGGTGAAAAGGTGTACATTCACTCCCAAGAGCTTAGAGTGTATGTACACCACATACAAGAGTTAAGTTGAACCATTATATGAAATTTTACATAAACAATACTAATTTTATTTGTTTCAATAAGGAATTATAAAAACATTAATGAGAATATGTGATACCATAACATTCACATTTAGAACTTTTCTATAGTTAGTGATATTTTCCACTACTTATTCATTTGTCTTTTCATGACACAAACATTTGAATTGTATGAAGAATTGTAATTTAATTCCAATACACCGCTTAACATACATTCATCATGAGATAAGCTATCATACATGATTTTTAGTTCTAATTTATTTTCTACTACTTCACAATAAATATTTTTCACTTGTTTAAATTAAATATAAAGGAACCCATAAGTCAGAGAGATAGAAAACAAGCACATAGAGTGCAAATGAAATCAACCTACTTGTATTACAAATGAACAAGTATAAATAGGTGAAGTTTGGAAAACAATACTCCATGATAATAGGTAAGGTGGAAAAAATATAACCAACAAAATAGCTCAAGGTTCAACCAACCTAAAATGTAGTGGAGATGTGTCGAATATGGGGTGGCACATCTACTAACAACTCATAGAGTGGAATTAGTCTTTCCAAATGCGAGGAAAACAACCAACTATGGTTATGCTAGGGTTAACTCATGTGAGTTATCCACCAACACCGCCCCTTAAGCATAGCTTAGGTGGGAATAAGAAAAATGAGTCCCGACTGTGTGCCATTTTAGGTACTCATTTACAAGAGTATCTCTCATAAAATAGAGACAGAAAGAAAACCCATTGGGAAAAAACTTTCCTTCAAAAGAGAGGAAACAAAGAGAGGACTTTCTATGGCCACTCTTGATGATGATGTTGTTGTAGACCCCAATGTAGGTATGAGGAACTCCTGAAGCATGTTGTACTAGTAAACTTTGTCATTCCCTTAATTCAAAGAGAATTGAACAAACAAATTGAAATTTGTAGTGATCAAAGGATGAAGACCATGATGTAGGTCCAAGAAATATTTTGTACAACTGAAGAGAAGGATGTCCATTGAGTGCACATACGAATGAGATAAGAATTTGTGTCATTCAAGTTGAGATTGTTACAACCCCCCATTACACTTTATAGATTAGTGTGAATACAATTTCTAAATTCCCTTTACACTTTCAATTACATGACACTACATGAGTGTATTTACAAAAAAAAATGCTAGTGGTGTTCAATCAACCTGCTACATGGAACCAACTGAGCTAAGTCGTGAGTTGACACTAGGCTCTGAAATTGCATCTTGATTGTCTTCTTCACCGGATGTGAAATTTGAAAAGATGAAACTGCAGTCTAAGTGACAAAGCCTACTGCAACAAGTTTTTGATCTTTGGATTCTCGAATGAGGGTTGATGTAGCTGTGAACTCAACTATCATTTCAGAATTTATGAGTGCATATACGGAGAGGTAATTTTTGAATAAATCAAGAATGTAGTATACATTATGTACAAAACCATTTCCCAATTTTACAGTCCCTTGGCCAAGAACATAATGATAGACTTGATCCATTAGTATTCTGTAGGTATTGCATGGTTTAATTTTGATAAACAATTCAATGAAAGGTGACATGTGATCACCCACTACTGAACTAATGAACTAATGACCTATCTATTGACTTCTGTTTTTGAAGGTGCCATTGAATTACCTTTTTACCCTTTTGAGTGGTCAAGTGGTGCCTAGATCACACCTCCAAATTACAAGGTAATCTTGCATGGATAAAGGACTCTTGAGTAGAAGTGGCTGCACAAAAAACTTTAATGAAGGCTAGCAAACCCGCCAATGAGAAAGCATGTTGCTCCAAGCATCGTGCTAAATGCTGAGCTCCCAAAATGAACCCAAGGATGTGTGCACAAATCACGCAGCTCTGTGGAAGGTTGCCCCAAGTGATTTCGGCCTGCAAATGGCCTTCCAATCAACCACCAAATGAATCGTTGGTTCCTGCGAAAATACAATCAGCCTCCAAAGAATTTGAATCGCTGATTCTCCCTTTTGATTCTTTTGTGACCAATCTGCAGATGTTGAAAGGAGTTTCGCTGTCAAAATGGCCGAGTCAATGGTCACGGCCTGCATATCTTCATGCCAACATTCAACTTGTGTGTAGGTTCTTGAGACTTTGAGCCAAGAATAGAAATCAAAAATTGCAGCTGCATGAGGATTTTATGCCTATCAATGTAAATCACAGCCTCATAGATCTTCTGATCACGCCCCACATCCTCCAAATTGGGGCTTCTAAAGTTCAATCATTACCTTTGACAATGCAAATGCGGGCTTTGAAAGCTACGTCAGGTCTCTCATGATAAAATTTCACCTCAATTTTCCCTTATAGAGAGGATAAAACGCCTTCCCACGTAGCTGAGAGCCTTCAAACGGAGAACACCACACAAAGTTAGAGCGCGCAGAGATTCAAATGACCACGGAAGTGGTCAATTTTCCTTAGAGGTGGGGTCAATTTTTCATCTTAATACAATTGATTGAACATTTATAGGCCTGCAACTATCTCCAAACCGCTTTGATACCATGAAGGAACCCGTAAGTCACGGAGATAGAAAACAAGCACACAGATTGCAAATGAAATTGACCTACTTGTATTACAAATGAACAAGTATAAATGGGGGAAGTTTGGAAAACAATACTCCATGATAATAGGTAAGGTGGCAAAAATAGAACCAAGAGAATAGCACAAGGTTCAACCAACTTAAAATGTAGCGGAGATGTGTGGAATATGGGGCGACACATCTACTAACAACTCATAGAGTGGAATTAGTCTTTCCACATGTGAGGAAAACCATCAACTATGGTTATGCTAGGGTTGACTCATGTGAATTATACACCAATAAAATAGATAATATATTTCATAAAGTCTATAAATTTTTTGTCATTTCTCATTTAGTTAAAAATTTAACCATTAAAAAATTATATGTAGGATTGACAAAATTTTACTCGAGTAAAATATTTTAAATAACCATTAAATTTATATGTCCAATTGCTTATTTTATTTAAAATTATTAACCAAATTTATAGATAATATAGAGCCTATTCATCTAACCATTTAGAAATAGGTTAGCACGTTGTTTTCAATGTACGTGGGATTGAAATATTACATGCATCGCCTTTTTAATACAGTAGGTAGAGTATTTACTATTGCTCAATATAAAGGAAAATTAACTAGTTTCAGTTGCATTAAAAAATAATTACATATTCTGGTTATTTGTATACTTCACACATATTGCATGGAGAATGTATAATAATTTGGCACTATACATTCATGCAATTGTACTGTTTCTTCCTTCATGCTCTTGTTGTGTAGTTTATTCACCACTTATGATGCACTTTCATGTGTTAGGTAAACTCAATATAAACAAGCGCTCTGCATGAGCTTGGAGTCCCTACCTTGAGCAGGTTTGTTTGGAGGGAAAATAGTGACAATTGGAAAAAGAGGACATAGAGTGCATAGGTCTGTACTGCCTTTTCCAACATCTTTTTCAATGACAGCATATTTGTTCATAAAGGCCTAAAATATAGGTTAGTCATCAAATAAAAAGGAATCGATGAGTTACTGCTAAAACTGTGGCACAGTGAAAATGTCCTAAACTCTTTAGCAATATTTTCACACTAGTCAAAAGTGACCATATCATATTGGAAAAACGATTAGAAAAAAGGGGGTTGCCACAGGCTCAATTTCCCATATACAAACTCTAATCTACTAGCACTATAATGTGGACTAAAGCAGTTGATTAGCAGTAACGAGAACATATCAGAGTAGCTCTGACCAACATGGATGTCTAAAGAATCATACAAGTTTTGGATAGTGTGAGACGCTCAACTTCTACAATTTTCATCTTCTGAGCTTGAATTCTAAAATTCAGAGAGGATGACAACTACATATTTGATATCTACAACAAGTAGATCAAAGAAATCAAACATTTGTTTGCAAAGTAACCATGTATGACAGATCAAACAAGTATTAGTTTTAATTTCACAATCAGATCCAACAATAGTAATGCAAATCCTCATGCATTCCCAATTTCTTTGTATGTAATTAGCTGCAAAAAAAATAAAAAATTGTACGATGCAAGAGATTTAATTATAGAAGATAGACAAATAGTAAACAATTTCAAACACGTATGCAGAAATATTGTCCAAGACATTTTTGTAAGATGCAAATATGACTTTTTATTTATAATTTTATACCATTTTTAAAACCATGAATATAACACAGCTGAGAAATAGACAAAGATCCCCCACAAGAGTCTATAAGATGGCAAGAGACATCAATTCTATCTACTTTTTTGCTCATAACAGGCCCTTAGTTGCACACTAGTAACAGATAATATCTATCATAGTTGATTTATTTTTGAAGTGTTCCATTTGATAAAGGACCTATATGAGAGATCGCAGGTTATCTTCTTTGAAGTGAGAAAATGCAGAAATTAGTCATCTAGTTGTAGTTAAATCATCTACACGTGGCTTGTTAATAAAAATAAAATAGTTGTTGAATGCATAGTTTTGATGCCATGCATAACTAATACTTGTATTAGGATCAGAAGTATTAGTATATATTAGCTCTCTATATAGGAGTACATACTTCTAGAAAGTTCTCCATATATAAGTAGATATTTTATAGTATTAGTATATATTAGTTCTGCAAGAAAATGATTAAACTAAAATAGTAAATGATCACTTGATTGACTAAGAAGAATTTGAAATGGAGTTGGCTAATGTTGTGTAGCCAAATCCACTTGAATACAATCTCTAGCATCTATGCAGAAGAGTTGCTATTGACAATTCCATATAAAGAAACTGTAATCTAGTATACAAATTGTAAATTTGGATTGCAATAGAAGACTGATTTTTAACCCAACTCAGCCTAACTATATATCGTTACTTGTTAGTGCAATTAAAGAAAATGTCAAAGTAATCATGAATACAGAATGTATAGCATATTATAAACAATTCTTCCAGATGCTAAACGAAATATATGCTTCAATTGTAAAATAACATATTGACTGGAACACTGAAATGAATATGTTGTTTGACATATCATAAGGAATGTTACCAGATTCTAAACCAAATATATGCTACTACAGAGAAATAGTTGCTTGCTAACATAGTTATCAAAAGAACAAAAAAAATATGCAAATGACTGCAAAAGCATGGATAAGAATCAAGCCACATATTGTTTGCCAAGGCCATAATTTTGTGAAACAAAATGATCTTCAAGTTTAAGTTGTTTATGTAGAACACATTGTTGCGAGGTTTATACCAAATATCAAAGGACAAAATTCTATTATTAATTTCTAAACAGTTCCATCTTTGAAATCTTGCTTTCCAAAGAAGTTCTTGTTTGCAAAAGATGCTAAACCCTTTGATTCAAGGGGAGCAAAACATAAGCTAGGTTGACTACAAACATCAAGAATTGGATTGAAATCTAGCTTCTGTAGTAGTGATAACATCCATCCCCTTTTGTGTGAGAAGCATCTCCATAGATTGATTACTTTGTCTTCCAGCATTTCTGAAACAAAATAGATTCTTTAACAGGAGAGAGGAAGACAACATTTTGTAAAAGTCAAGTAATTATTTTGTGTAGAATAAGTAAGTACCTGTATCAATTTTCAAATCCCTTTTTAGCTGGGTGGAAGTCTAATAGCATTGTCTTGTTTGAAAATTTCTATGATGCAGTTGTCCATGGCAAGTGTAAATGTTCCTTGTAATTGTAATTTGTGTAGCATGAACATCACTGCGGACATGTATTTTTTGTAATTTAGATAGGGTATTGCTACAAGTTGAGGGAAATTGTTTTCTAGAAATTTTTTGTGTAGGTAACAGTCCAGATCTCCATTCGTTGTGTGGATTGTGCATTGAAGGAATTTCCTGTATTGAAATTTCGTTGTTGTTGCGCATGTTGTGCACTGGACAACGTCACTGTCTATTGTTTCTGTAAGGAAAACTCTTTATTCACAAGTCATGCATACTGGCTAGTATGGTGGGAGGTGGACATTATTTGTCTTGAGGGTTCCAACTACCTGGAATGGCAATGCATATTTGATTAGAAGGCGTAGCGGTGTCTGGATGGAACAAAATTAATGCATAAGTATAAAATATAAGTGTCTAGTAATAATAGTTGTTCACTGTTGAGATCTCTAGGCCAAGAAAGGTTAGATCAGTATTATAAAATGTATATCAGACCCTATATTTATCTTTCATTGATCTTTCTTGAAATTTCATTTTTCAAATAGAAGACACAAGCAAACTAGAAAACACAAAATAAGGAACAAGAGGGCTATCTAAAGCTGAAAGAAATCTAGAATCCAAGAACTATGATTCTAATAGTTGATGTTCAGAATTGATTGATTGTCAATGAATTATGAAATCTTGATGAATCCAGGTACAATATTACTCTAGGAACTAGTCTAGATTGCATTGTGTCTAAAATAATCTAAATCTTTTGAAGATAAGTGTACAATATTATGGGCTAGATACCTATGTGCTAGTAGAAACCAATTTCCCCATGAAAGCTTTAGTACATAGGTCATTCAACTTGTCAATGAACGTGGATTGTGTTGTTTGCATAAGTGTTGAGCCTATTTGTCCGCTGCGAATGATGTTTTTGAACAGTGCTAGTGGCTTGGTTGATGATGCCAATATCATTCACAATTTTGCATAGGGCATTGTAAAGTTGCTAGGTACTATAATCTATAAATTGAACAATTCATTCAATTGCCATTGCTAGCAAAATGCATGATGAAAAAGATTTAGGGTGAGGTTTTAGATTATTGCATAATATCTTACAGTAGCTAAGTCATTGTGCGTGTCTCCATCTCTGATGTGTACTTCATGTTGCGTCAGCATTTGATAGTGAGCAATAACAATAGCAGCAACTAATCTAATAGGATAGCAATCTTTTGATTTAATTAGCTTTGAGATGGTTGTGTTAGGTATTAGTCTATGCTCTTTGTAGACTTTGGCAATGGTTTGCATGGTGGTTTTATTAGTGAACTAGAGACAGTAATCAACATCTCCTCTGTCATATTTTGTTTTTTTTTAATCACAAAGTTTTTGATTCGAATACTTGTATCAGGTGATAAATTTGGCAAGAATATGTCAATCAATTTGTTGTTAATGTTTGTTGTTATTGTCATTTGGCCATAGCTATCGACCAAGTCAAGATGAAGAATTGGTACTTTTGGTTGGGTTGGAGGGTTGTTGGTAGCATTAGGGCCATAGATGACCAGGACATCACCTTCGAAGGCTACAACCGATTGTTTTGTACAAATATCAAGTATGCTTGATGGTTGAATGAGTTATTTCTTCATCCTATAAATTGCAATAGCAACAATCACATAAATAAAATAAGAAAGTGACGCTGGTAAAAATGAAGTTACATATGGCATAAATGTTTTTAAATACTTGCCTCTTTTGTCGTTGGTTGTGACTTGAATGAGGAGCATCATTTCGAGGGGTGGCTATATGACTATGACAAGTGTTACAAGACATTGCTACTGAACATAAATGTCAAATGCATATTTTTATTTCAAGGGAAAACAATATCAAGGATATCAGTACATATTTTTTGTGGGCTAAGAAATATTTCAATATACTTGCCTCTTTTTTTCTTCCATGTCCCTTGAACGAACATCATTTGGAGGGGTGCCTACATGACTGAGTGATAAGTGTTAGAAGGAATTGCTACTAAACATCAATGTCAATTGCATTTTTTTTTATTTCAGGGGGAAAACAATATCAAGGATGTTAGTAGATATCTTTTGTGCTCTGAAAAATGTTTTAGAATACTTGCCTCTTTTGTTCTTTGCTTCTAGTTGAATGAAGCACATCATTTGGAGGGGTACCTACATGACTGGTTGAAAAGTGTTAGAAGGCATTGCTAGTGAACATTTATGTCAAATGCATATTTTTTATTTGAGGAAAAAGGATATGAAGGATGCCAGTATATATTTTTCATGCTCTAAGATTCTAAGAAAATAATTTCCTTTCTTCTTCTTGGTGGCTACTTGAGTAGGTAGCATTATTTGCAGAGGTGTCTACATCATTGAGCAATAAGTGTTAGTAGGCATACCTAATGAGCATTAGTGTCAAATGAATAATTATAATGCAGGTTCCATGCCCTGAGAATGTGATAGAATACTTGCCTCTCTTGTTCTTGAATCTCATTTGAGCAAGCACCATCACTGGAAAAGGTGCCTACATCATTGAGGGACAAGTGTTAGCAGACATTGCTAGTGAGGATTAATGTGAAATGCATAATTCTAATACAGGGGAAAAGGATATTAAGAATGTGAGTACATATTTTCATCCATCTTTCGCTTGTTCGATGGTAGGTTTTTTGGCACCATTGAATGATCCATGTTATGCTGTCTAGCAAACACAATTGTTGTTTTCCAAATACTCTTACAATGCATGCAATAGCAGATCTGTGCCAATGAATGAAACAAAAAAATTGAATGAAAAACATTGGTAGCAAGTAAACTAGTTTTGAAGCTTGTTGGTTTCAAGCGTAAGGCATTTACCTATTTGAAGAGAGTCTTGTTGTCGTAGTCTTGAGTCTTTAACTAGTCAAGGGCATAGATAGGCTAAAGAAATAGCGATAGTATGCAAATTGAAATATTGATCTCGCAATGCCTTCCATGAATGAGGTTCAAAGTCAGTTAGAGTGTTTGGAATATTTTGCCCTGGTACTACATGCACCATGTAGTCTTTATAGAAATAAGAGAGAAATGTTAAAAAAATTGTAAAATAAATGTACCATCAAAAATTTGTAAAATACAATAAATTCTTAGATTGAAAATAAATTGGCAGTTTTGAGATTAGTAGCAAACGATCTATCTATATCAATAGTAGATGGCATAAGTAACTCATAACTATTTCCTAGCAGTCCACATTTTAAGGTAGATGTCTAAGATCTTAGTAAATTTAAAGAAGACAACAAATAAAGTATTAATAATTATATTAAAAAATGACTAACATATCTAGATTTGTTTCAATTGAAAAATAAAATGCATGATTACAATCGTTGAGCATGAAAAGCAAGTATTATTTGAAGATTAAAATGAACAAGAATATTTACAACTTGTATGCAGGTAGGTTCTTACATGTAGTCATATTTATGTTGAGGATCAGAAAGAAACTATATTTATCTTATGATTGGGACTGTAAAGCTAAATTTGATTCTCATAGTTGGGACTTTCACTATGGCTGAAATATCCATTGTAGTTACATTTGCTATTGCCTATATTTTTTAAATGTAGTTAGAATTTTCCTTCACTGGATAATACTATAGGAAAGGGTGTATGAAGAAATGTTCAAGAATCACCAACATCAAATAAAAACATTCTCATTTCCATGTATGGAAAAATAATTCAGAACCTAGCAAAGAATTCTATAGATATAGAAAGAGTTTCCATTAAAAATTTTGAAAGTAAGTTGAGTTTATTAGAGCAACAATTTTGATACTCTTTACACTCAAACAATTTTTCTCAAAGAACAATTTAAGTTGTAGGAAGAATCTATTATGTGCTATAAACTTGCAGTGTGGGATACTTAGGCTCAAAATTCATCTAAAAGCACTAAGGCGACCCATAATTTCATGGGATATATGGCAAAATTTTTGATCCTAAGAATCTACTACATTGTTTCAACTCCTCAACTATGTTCCCTAATCACATCTATCATAATCATCATTAATTCAAGAGGCAAGATTTCTATATACTCACCACATTCAGCATGGTCTAATCTTCTTGTACACTTGAGAACAACTATTTGTGCATCAACTTTAATTTGCATTGGTCTTCAATCTTTGGAGTATTGAAAGAAAATTACAAATTACAAATGCAAAGTGAGAACTATTTCTTATCAATTGTACCATTGTTAGTATTTTGGAATCAATTTTGCAATAGGGGCACATTTTGTTTGAAAAAATTTAGCATTTTTTGACTACAATTGGAAGTGAAGAGATATTGCAAAGTGGTCTTTCCAATATGTATCTAGTATAGTGAAGTTGACAACAACACTTTCAATGTTGCATATCCAAAAGTGGTCCAATAGACTTCCTGCATGTGTCATTGGCTTGTCAACAAGTAGTGCCAGTTTGTGTTGTTGCATAAATTCAAGGAGTGCTTGTGTCTTTGTAGATTGCAGCACGTCAATGTTAAAGTTCCCAGTAAAAATCAATTTGGAGGTAGGTGGAAATGAGCTGAGAATGTTTTCTATTAGGCTGAATAAATCATGAATGTGTGTGTTCGGTTTCAAGTACAAATTTGTGATGCATAGAGCGGTGCCTAGATGCAATAGGTCAATGGTTATCGATTCTATATAATTTTTTGCAAATGTCTGGATGGTTTGGATTGAAACTATTTTCTTGCAACATGTTAGTAGACCATGAATACTGAATGTAGTATAGCAGTTGCATGTTTCGTTAGGGAAATTGACATGGTCGAGGACATTGTGTCTTGTTTATTGGAAACAAAGAACAGTTGCTTCCAGAAATTCATAGTCATGTGCTATTTCTTGGGCATGCAATGCAAAGCTACATGTATTCAAAGAGCATAGGCTGAAGTGGCTTGAATAGATAGGTGCAAGACTATGTTGTAGTTTCCATTCTGCCAACGTCGTGAGGCGTTGCATCTCATTATTTAATTTTTCTGAAACCTTGAAATTTTGTTCCTGCAATTTATGTATGAGGTACAATGACTCGATGTTCCTTACACACGATAAAGCAGTGTAAACAAGACCATGTTGATAGAATTTACAGGGATCAAAAGCTAGTGTGTCCATTGTGAGACCTTGTGCTCTATGAATAGTTCATGGACAGGAAAGATGCAAAGGGAATTGTGCTCTAGTGACTATTTTCGTAGTTGTTCTAACTTTTCTAATGATTCTTGTTATGGGTGTTCATGAAGGAAAAAAAAAATTGTGTATAGATTTTGCATTCTTTGACGATGGGATTTTCCAATAGTAGGGTCATTGAATTGAATCCATACAATGTCTTGTTGGTCAGTTGTATACATTTTAAAAATGCCATCTGCACCATTGACAAGGCCATCTTGTGTGTCAAGGTTACTAGCTATCAATTCAACTAAAATGTCTTGTTCGAGAAAAATTGTGGCAGGCAAGCATGACTTGTTTGGGTGAAATTGGATGCTATCAATGGTTGTATCTTGTTTGTCCACTGCTTCTAGAACGAAGAGTTTTGTGGGTAAGTAGTATATAATTTTTCTATTGTGCTCATCAACTACTAAATTTTTGTGAAACAAGTATGGAAATTGTGGATAATTGGGGGGTGTCTTGTAGCACATCGCATTCAAGTAGCTGATGCCTTCACTAGTTTGCTGAGAATTTCTAGCACGATTAAGTACAAAAATGAAATGTTGATTTGATTGTCTAATCACGCTGCATAATTCAAAGCATTTGACATTGTCAACCCAAAACGTGTATGGCATTTTCTCTTTGTCTATTGTTGGTTCCTCGAATATCCAAGTATCGCATATAGGTTGTGCTTGGTAGAAGTCTCCACAAAATATGATGTCTATATTGCCAAAAGGTTTTGTTGGTGTATGTTTGATTTGATGAAGTCTTCTATCAATGTTGTAAAGCATTTCCAAGCCAATCAAAGAGACTTCATCAATGAGAAGAATTTGCAACTGCTCAAAATTTTTGCTTAACATGTCAGTCGTGTTTGAATCTAGGGGTAACATCTTTGAATAATTGCATGGTAGATGAAAGATTGAATGTGCAGTGGTGTCACCTGTGTTAAATGCTACTTTTCATGTTTAAGCAACAACAACGCCTTTTGGTTTGAGTGGGTCACTATCCAATTGTTTATTGTAGAATCAGATCATTGCCTTGAAAATGGCTTTACCTATGAATGTTTTTCTAGTGCCAGCTCCACCTGTCAAGAACAAGTAGAAAGGTTTATTGGGCGCTAGTCTTTTTGCCATCAGTACATCCTTTAGTATCGATTGTTGTTCTTTTTTCATTTGTCTTCATAAATTGAAGTATTCCTTGTTGCTTAGGAGTAATGGGTGTGCTATCTCTAAAAAAAATTTCTTCGAGATTGAGTCTGTGACCTTTATACTTTTCATATGGTTTAGGTCACTCATGATGTCATATTTTTCTATGCCATTTTGCAATTTGTTTTTTTCAATTTCATTTGCAATGTCTATTGTTGGGTGCATATCGTTGTCAGCTTTCATAGCAGCTTCGTCAATGTCACCCCATGTAGGAGCAATTTGTGCAGTGAACAATTTTTTGATTGTTGCAATTTGTGATTTTTTAGCATTGAACACTGCACTCCATGTTTCATATCCAGCGAGAAAGGTTTGCTCACTAGTTTTGAAAGGCACATATAACATAAGCTTCTCTCTGCAATAATTCTTAGGGTCAATGTGTGGATTGTATCTTACATATCGAATGATTTGTGGAGTTTCTCTTTTTTGGAGCTTTGTTGAGTTCCCTGAATAGAAGGTGACATATTCAGCTAGTGACAAGTTGTCAAGAGCTTCTGGTCGTTGTGTGTATTTTTCTATTGTAGATGCACACATGATATTTTCAAAATCATCTAGCTCTTTTGCTAATAGTTTAGGGCTTTTTAACATGAATAATCTATTTTCTAGTGGTGCAATATTGATGAAAACTGTTTTCCTTGAGCATCTATGCAATGGAAATGAGAGAACAATATGAGCAGCTTGACGACTAGACATTTGTTGGTAGTTCAGAAATGCATTGCCAAGTTTCCATATGAACTGTATCTTCCCATAATAAGCATGTGTGCATTGTTGCCGCAATTTACGAAATGCAAGAGACAATGTTTTGTCTTGTTTTGTCATATCTGAACTACAGTAAGATGCAACAACATATGCGTCTAAAATAAATTGTGTTTCTATATTTGCATACCACAGGCTTGGTACTTTTTTTGCAACGAAATTTATCCAAATATCAGCTGGTTCTCTTTTTAGCATGACTATCTTGCGTGTCAATGTTGATCAGAGCATTGCAATGTAATCGGTTTCATTCACTTCCAATTCATCCAAGAAATTTTGAAATGAAACCTCTTTTGTGTAGTGTTTGTTTTCCAAGCGCTTGAAAAATATTCTTGCTTTGTCCTTAATTGCAGGATGGGGCATGGGAAATGGCTCTAAAATTGTTGTTTTGTTCATGGGAGGTAACGGAAAACTAAATCTGCAGCTTGAGTATCTGTATTTTCTGCAGGTCTTTGTATGATGGTGTGTTTGCATTTTGACGAGATTTGTATCAAGCAGTGATGAGTTGCACGAAATGTACTTGTCAACAAAGCTTTCTATTTCAGAATTTAGGCAATTGCCATACACAGGTGCATTTTTTATCCATAGCAAGAAATGAACATGTTCATTGCCTCGGTTTTGGAATTCTGCCACAAAAGAGTAGTCCATGACTTGGCCAAAGAGCTCATGGTTTTTTAGCATCATTTTTCGAAATGCATTGATTCTATGATTAAAATACCGACTACAAATTACTGGGTTCTTTCTGATTTCAAAGTCCAGATCCCTATCCTCTATACTTTCATTGGAGTTGGTTTGTTGCTGAATGGATATTTGTTGTAGAGCTCTGCACAATGGTTCCCATAAGTGCTCAGCACTTGTCAATGTTACAAAAAATGTTGGAGGTCCCAATTGTCTTATCATTGCAAATATGTTTTTTTTGGTGTTTTCTAGGTAGTCTGGTGAGGTGCGGATGCTTTTTAATGTTCTGTAACCTAATGGAGATCTTAATATTTTCTCTAGGGTAGCTGGATTGTGGACATCCTTTGCAACTAACTTTCTATCCTTTAATTCAGTTTTTCTTATGCAAATCCATGCCAGTGAAGATACTTGGCGAATAATTATCTTGATGGCTTTGAAGAAAATATTTGTTATGTGTGTTGCAAAGTCATTGTCTTTATGCATAAGCTCCCATTTTGCTATCTTTTGGTATGTTAAGCTTTTAGTCATGTCAGCTGGCCGAGTTGAACCATAGAACAAAGTTGGGAAGTTCATTTCCTCTGCGTATGTGTCTTGGAAAATGCCAAGAGGTTTAAACCCTTTAGATGGTGCAATTTCAATGATGGTTGTGTCAAGGTCTTTGATTGAATGTGCATCATTGAACCAATGTATATTGGTATGTCCAACCAATGTACTAGCCATTTTAAACAAAATGTGTCACCCCAAAGCCCATTTTCACCATTGTTATTATGCTCTATGGCTGAAAGCCTCATTCTACGCAGGTATGTGTTTTTGTCTTCTATACCATGCAATTGCCTAAGCATTGTTGGATGCAAGTCATTTTCATTAGAACTTGAAGCTGTGGTGCAGGAATTGCAAAGACGATGTAGAAAATGGTCAACAAGACCATTGCGTAGCTGATTTGGAGAATAGCGAGAGTGAAGCAAAACATGTATCGTGTCAAATAGGAAATCACCTAATTTGTAGTTGAATTAATCGATTAGAAACAATGTGCATCATGGAGAGCTTCATCAATTGATGTAAACTGTGGTTTAGTATTCAGTGTGTAGGTCTCCACATCAATTGGTTGTAGGGAGAGTTTTTGTTTTTTGGGTGGATTGTTTATGAGCATATTGCCGAAACAGGGTTTTTTTTGGGCTAGAAGGCAGATTGTATTGTGACTATTTAGTAGTGCAATGACTATTTAGCAAAAAAGACAGGTTGTATTGTGACTATTCAGTAGTATAATGACTATTTAGCAATATGCGAAACTTGCACTGTTGAATGCAATGAAATATAATTTTTCTTTTTTTGCAAGCAAGTGAAGCAAAAATAAGTTTAGTATTCTACTACACACCTTCGTCACCAAGTTTGCAGAGGCTGTAACAATATCCTTGTATGTTATAGCAGATGTAGTGTACGCCCTAGAAAATAAAATCAACATTTAATTGTCAATGCATATGAGTAAAACAAAACCTGTATTGAAGCTGTCTAGGAATGAAATGCATATTTTTGAAAGGCCACAATATAGATAGTCATGATCATTAATTACTCACGTCGATGAGAACAGTGATGTGGAAGCTGTTAGATTATGACTTAATTTAGAATACCCATGCACCCCAGCTCCTATAGAACAAAAGCAACATTTTATTATCAGTGCATTTGAGCATATATTTGGCAAAAGAAATAGAATAACTTAATAATGACCAATAAATGGAGGGGAGGAACTAATAGTTAGAAAAATGTATAATAGGAAAATTTTGGTGGTGGAAGAGTATTTGCAATTCTCTTCATTTTTTGTGACAAGGATGCAATGAGCATTTTTTGGTCAACATGCTGAGTATTTACATGATTCTTGCATCCAAATAGTCACTTACAAATCAAGCATAATTCTGCTAGCTATAAGTGCAGAATCCATGTTAAACAAGACCCAGTCAAAAAACATTTAGTCACATATATATATAGGTCTATCATTAATTGCATATTCCTAATATACAAGAATTATAGTTAGAGTTGCTCGATCCATATGCCCAATACTGAACAATTGTCAAGAAACAGTATATAGTAACTATAAACGCAAATTGTAAGTAGGTGTTGCATATTTTTTGTATCGTTGCTTATTGCAATCGAACCTGCAACATGGTAGGAAGTTTAAAATTAGTGACTAATTAACAAACAATTTCTTTTCATTGTGCATGCACTATACAATCCTAAGAAAAGCATTAAGTTGGAATTGTTACTGCTTACAGTATTTGCATCTCTGTACAATTATATCTTTTGTAAAAGAATACATGATCTGACATAGAAAATGCAAAAGGGGTCTAAAGATTGATGCCAATAGCTTGAATCCTTCCATGCTTGACACCACCTTTAGATGTATTGATCCAAAGCTTCTTAAATCTATTTCGAAACAACAACAAGTTCCTTTAGAAGAACAAGTACCTGTAACAATTCAAGCATGTACAAAATCCAAATATTGGATTGGGAAAAGCTATAAAGAGAAGAAAACTTCCTCGTGAATATATCAATCGTCGTATTAATTTGCATGAAAACAAAGGCCATATGGGACAACAAACAAACAAAATAGGTAAATTGAAATTTTCAAATGTACTTTTGTATGTTGGTATAAGAAAATGTTGCAAAGCGAGAGAGGAAAATTTGTGTACCATTGTCAAATGTGTCTATAGCCCTTAGCATAGTGAAGCTACTCTCTTCTTCATCTATGTCCATAATTTTTTTTTGATTTCTACATGACATCTGCATGGTCTTTTTATTCTTTTCTAGAATCTAGAAAAAATGTATTGAACAGTATCAAAATAGGTCAGCTAAAAATATCAAATATATTGTAATATGCTAATTCACGAGGAACTTGCAAAATAAGAGGGGAAATTTTGCATACCATTGCCAATTTTCTCCTTACACTTATGGGTAGTAAAGTTGTTTTCTTCTTGCTGCATGGCCATAAGAACTATTGATTTGTGCATGGAATATGTCTATGCTTCCATTTCTTGCAATGATGAACAAACTGAATTTGTTTAGAAGAATGAGTTGCTGCCATTATGCAAATAGGATTATAGAGTCCATATTTTGCAAATGCATGGTACATCACCATTCTCTTGAGCAGGTTCAAACTACTCATCATTGCATTATTTATATGCAAAATGTGGAAGCATACACAGTGGAGCTGACTATTTGTCAAAATGTGCCACTAGTTATATGAAACACAAGTGGACCTTCTTTAAGAAGGCTCAAGGAGCTTCCATCCTAATGCATTTGGAATCAAAGCTAAATTTCCCATTTTTTTCCTATCATCTTTCCTACTCGCACTAAAGGACATGTATGCAAAAAAGTGGAAGCATACACAAACCTTAGGAATCGTAGGATATGCACAAATTGTTTATTCATTAATAAATTATTGTTTAGATAGTGGGGTTGGGATATATTTCAAGCATTTCAAAAGCAATCATGGCCTTACTATGGCTATGCATAAGTATTTCAAAAGAAATCATGGAAAGACTATGGCTTGAGATATATTTTAAGTATTTAAAAAACAATACTATTTCCAATGTTTCAACCTCTGTATATTTTCTGAGTAATTTGTGAGCCTTGGAAAACATGTGAATTGTTTGCATTATTGCCTCAAAGAAATGTCATCTCCTTGAATGCAATGCTTGCAACATACGTTCAAAAAAAACCAACCAAAAGATACAAACATCTGCTGACCCCACCCATATCCTCTAAAATTTTTCAAACTATACCTATAATTGAGATATATAATGGTCATAGGCAGGAAAAACCCCAGTATCAAGCATGAAGCCAAAATCTATTATTTTACAAAACAATTACACTAAAAAAGAAGGACAAAAACCAGACACCAATAGCATCATGCTCATTAGAATAATAAATGAGCATGAGGCTTCTATTGTCCATGCTAAATAGACTAATCAGAAGGGCCTCCAGCCCCTAAATCCATGGTTGAAAGCCATCCACCTTCACACCATTCAAGACATCAGAGTCAAGCAACTATGTTGTGATGGACTTACCAAAAATGATAACTAAGAGTAGGTCAATCAATAGAGTGGTATTCATTACCTCCAACAATTTACAAAGGCATTGGAACTACTATAGATCAAAGATGTAGTCCAATCTACAATGCAACAGATAGCCCAAATTACTAGCAATAAAGCAAGAAGATTAGGACATAACCCAAGTAGAATATATATATGCTAACCCTAACCAAATCTCATAGAAATCTTCAAACTACACCTAAAAATAAGATATATAATCATCCCACATGGAACAAATGCCACTACTGCACATGAAGCCAAAGTTTTCCTCTTATAAATGATCATACTGAAAAAGACAGGTCAAAATGAGAGACAAATAGCACCAGGTCAATGAAGATAATGAATAAGTGTGAGGCTGCTATCATTCATATCAATTAGACTAGCTAGAAGCATAGTTACTAGATTTAAAAACTTGAATTAGTTTAGGAAAAATATTCATAAATCGACATTTTTTAATGAATCCAATAAAAATTTAATAGGAGTTAAAAATACTGGACTAATTCAGACAAATGTGGGCAGTCCAAAAAAATTAGATCTAGCTAAATTTGGTAACTATGGCTAGAAGAGCATGCATCCTTTGAATCTCCAATTCATGTATAGGTGCTAGTAAGAGCTTGGCTTTAAAGGGGGGCTAATAGAAATTAGTTGTGCATCAAACACTTTTAAGATTAAGAGCCCGCCATTTGATAGTAGGCAAATAGGAAATTGTTGCAAATGCTTTTCTCTTTTTTTGCATTTTCTCATATGATAGATTGCCAAAGAGCAATTTTTCTATGAGAAAACTAATTCTTTGTTGTTGAAAGAAACTGGCAAGACAAGCAATGCATTTATCAACATTAACTAATTTTTTCTTAAGTAGAACATTGTGAATCTCATGAATGCCACTACTATCACTCACGAGTTTTAGGCTACCATCCATATTGTTCAAAGCATTAACCATTTCCATTATAAAATTGTTATTACTTTTCCCATATTTTGTTCACAGCAGGCTCGACCCTAGATGAACATCCAACAAATTGAGCTTTAAACATTGTCATTGTCAACTTATTCTTTCTTCTCATTGCATGCATTGTTGATAGCAGCCACAAACCCACCAGGCTTCCCAACAAATTGAAGCACATAATAATTTCATAATGTTGTAAACTATTGTAATATGTATGATGGTTTGAAAATTTTATAGACTTTATATATTAACCATTGGAAACTGATTTATAATTTATGTCCCCTTGTTTCTCACTCATTGCAACAACAATTACCCAATCGGGAAACAAAAAACCATCTGTAACAAATATGTGAGCCAATCATAAATTTGAGAAACAATGTAGAAATTTTGCTTTAATAAAATAAGTGCCATAGACCATAGGATGAATGAATATATCTTCATCTATTAGCAATCTCGAGAAGCTGACTAGAAACAATTTGTTTCGTAGGTTGAAATCACTCATCATTGCATCATTTATATGCAAAATGAGGAAGCATACATAGTGTAGATGAACTATTTGACAAGACACAAGACTCGGTGAAATGCATCTAGGAAAACAAGAATTAAGAAACATGACTCTTTGGAGAACAAATAGTTATAAGAAATTTACATAAAGCAACAAAAAAGTGAAGAGTTTATGGATAAAAGCTTAAGTGTAAATTCATTCATTTTACAAATCTATTTTATAGTAGGCAAGTTTTCCATAAGCA
>VDFB02088600.1:0-47916 GCA_007258455.2 Sequoia sempervirens | reverse complement strand
CTAAACTACCAACAAATGTCCAGTCGTCAAGCTGCTCATATTTTTCTCTCATTGCCATTGCGTAGATGCTTAAGGAAAACAATTTTCATCAATACTGCACCACTAGAAAATAGAGTCTTCATGTTGAAAAGCCCTAAACTATTAGCAAAAGAGCCAGATGATTCTAAAAATATCATGTGTGCATTTGCAATAGAAAAACACACACACTGACCAGAAGCTCTTGACAACTTGTCACTAGCTGAATACGTCACCTTCTATTCAAGGAACTCAACAAAGCTCCAGAAAAGAGAAACTTTGTAGATCATTCACTATGTAAGATACAATTCTCACATTGACCCTGAGAATTATTGTAGAGAGAAACTTATGTTATATGTGCCTTTCAAAACTAGTGAGAAAACCTTGCTTGTTGGATATGAAACATGGAGTGCAGTGTTCAATGCTAAAAAATCACAAATTGCAATAATCAAAAAATTGTTCATTGCACAAATTGCTCCTACATGGGGTTGCATTGACGAAGCTGCTATGAAAGCTGACAACGATATACACCCAACAATAGAAATTATTGCAAATGAAATTGAAAAAAGAAAATTGCAAAATGGCATAGAAAAATATGACATCATGAGCAACCTAAACCATATGAAAAATATAAAGGTCATAGACTCAATCTCCAAGAAAAAAAATTTAGAGATAGCACACCCATTACTCCTAAGCAACAAGGAATGCTTCAATTTATGAAGACAATTGAACAAAGAACAATAATCGGTACTAAAGGATGTACTGATGATAAAAATATTAGCGCCCAATAAACCTTTCTACTTGTTGTTGACAGGTGGAGTAGGCACTGGCAAAACCTTCACAGGTAAAGCCATTTTTGAGGAAATGATCTGATTCTACGATAAACAGTTAGATAGTGACCCACTCAAACCAAAAGGAATTGCTGTTGAGCTTCAACAAGAAAAAAAACATTCAACACAAGTGGCACCACTGCACATTCAATCTTCCATCTACCATGCAATTCTTCAAAATCATTACCCCTAGATTCAAACATAGCTGACATGCTAAGCAAAAAGTTTAAGCAACTGCAAATTCTTCTCATTGATGAAGTCTCTTTGATTGGCTTGAAAATGCTTTACAACATTGACAGAAGACTTCTTCAAATGAAACATACACCAACAAAACATTTTGGCAATATAGACATCATATTTTGTTGAGACTTCTACCAAACACAACCTATATGCGATGCTTGGATATTTGAGGAACCAAAAATAGACAAAGAGAAAATTCCATACACCTTTTGGGTTGACAATGTCAAATTCTTTGAATTACGCAATGTGATTAGACAAACAAATCAACATTTCATTTTTGTACTTAATCATGCTAGAACTTCTCAATAAACTAGTGAAGACATTAGTTATTTGAATGTGATGTACTACAAGACACCTCTCAATGATCCATGATTTCCATACTTGTTTCACAAAAATTTTGCAATTGATGAGCACAACAAAAAAATGCTAGACTAATTACCCACAAAGCTCTTTGTTCTAGAAGCAGTAGACAAACAAGATACAACCATTGATAGCATCCAATTTCAACCAGACAAGTCATCCTTTCCTTCTACATTTTTTCTCAAACAAGACATTTTAGTTGAATTGATTGCTAGTAACTTTGATACACAAGATGGCCTTGTCAATGGTGTAGATGGCATTTTTAAAACGTATGCAATTGACCAACAGGACATTGTGTGAATTCAATTCAATGACCCTACAATTGGAAAAGTGTGTCATCAAAGAATGCAACATATATACACAAATTGTATTTTTCCTTCATGGACACCCATAACAAGAATCATTAGAAAAGTCAAAACTATGAAAATAGTCACTAGAGCACAATTCCCTTTGCAACTTTCCTGTGCATGAACTATTCATAGAGCACAAGGTCTCACAATGGAAACACTAGCTTTTGATCCCTGTAAGGTCTATCAACATGGTCTTTTTTACATTGCTTTATCATATGTAAGGAACATTGAGTCATTGTACCTCATACATAAATTGCAGGAACAAAATTTCAAGGTTTCAAAAAAAGTAAATAATGAAATGCAACGCTTCATGACGTTGGCAGAATTGAAACAACATAGTCTTGCATCTATCTATTCAAGCCAATTCAGCGTATGCTCTTTGAATACAAGTAGCTTTGCATTGCATGCCCAAGAAATAGCACATGACTATGACTTGACTTGCTAGAAGCAACCGTTCTTTGTTTCCAGGAAACAAGACACAATGTCCTTGACCATGTCAATTTCCTTAACGAAACATGCAACTACTATACTATATTCAGTATTCATGGTCTATTAACATGTTGCAAGAAAATAGTTTCAATCCAAACCATCCAGACATTTGCAACAAAGTATATAGAATCGATAACCATTGACCTATTGCATCTAGGCACCACTCTATGCATCACAAATTTGTACTTGACACCAAACACACAAATTCATGATTTATTCAGCCTAATAGAAAACATTCTCAGTTCATTGCCACCTACCTCCAAATTGATAGTTGTTGGTGACTTTAACATTGACATGCTACAATCTACAAAAACACAAGCACTCCTCCTTGAATTTATGCAACAACACAAACTATCACTACTTGTTGACAAGCCAACAACACATGTAGGAAATCTATTGGACCACTTTTGGATATGTAACATCAAAAGTGTTGTTGTCAACTTCACTAAACTAGATACATCTTGGACATACCACTTTGCAATATCTCTTCACTTCCAATTGTAGTCAAAACATGATCAATTTTGTCAAACAAATTGGGCCCCTATTGCAAAATTGATTCCAAAATACTAACAATGGTACAATTGCTAGAAAACCATTCTCACTTTGCATTTATAATTTGAAATTTTCTTTCAATTCTCTGAAGATTGAAGACCAATGCAAATTAAAGTTGATGCAGGAATAGTTGCTGCCAAGTGTACAAGAAGATTAGACCTTGGTGAATGTGGTGAGTATATAGAAATCTTGCTTCTTGAATTAATGATGATTATGATAGATGTGATTAGGGAACATAATTGAAGAGTTGAAACGATGCAATGGATTCTTAGGATCAAAAACGTTTTCCATATATCCCATGAAGTTATGGGTCACCTTAATGCTTTCAAATGAATTTTTAACCTGAGTATCCTGCACTGCAAGTTTATAGCACATAACAGATTCTTCCTACAACTTAAATTGTTCTTTGAGAAAAATTGTTGCTCTAATAAAGTCAACTTACTTTAAAAAAAATTAATGTAAACTATTTCTATATCTTTAGAGTTCTTTGCTAGGTTCTGAATTATTTGTCCATACATGGCAATGAGAATGTTTTTATTTGATGTTGGTGATGCTTGACTGTTTCTTCATACACCCTTGCCTACAATATTATCCAGTGAAAGAAAATTCTACCTACATTTTAAAAAAAAAGGCAATCGCAAATGTAGTTGCAATGGATATATCAACCATAATGAAAGTCCCAACTATGGGAAGAAAATTTAGCTTTATAGTCCCAATCACAACATAAATATAGCTTCTATCTGATCCTCAACATAAATATGACTGCATGTAAGCACCTACCTACATACAAGTTGTAAATATTCTTGTTCATTTTAATCTTCAAATAATACTTTCTTTTCATACTTAACAATTGTAGTCATTCATTTTCTTTTTCAATTGAAACAAATCTGGATATGTTGTCATTTTTTGATATAATTATTAATACTTTATTTTTTGTCTTCTTTAAATTTACTAAGATCTTAGATGTCTACCTTAAGACATGGATTGTTAGGAAATAGTTATGAGTTATTTATGACATCTACTATTGATATGGATATTGTTTGTTACTAATATCAAAATTGCCAATTTATTTTCAATCTGAGAGTTTATTGTATTTTACAACTTTTGATGGTACATTTATTTAACATTTTTAACATTTCTCTATTATTTCTCTAAAGACTAGATGGTGCATGTACTACCAAGGCAAAATATTCCAAACACTCTAATTGACTCTCAACTTCATTCATGGTAGGCATGCCAAATTCATTTATGAGATTAGTATTTCAATTTGTATACCATTGCTATTGCTTTAGCCTATCTATGCCCTTGAATAGTTAAAGACTCAAGACTATGACAACAAGACTCCCTTCAAATAGGTAAATTCCTTATTCTTGACACCAACAAGCTTCAAAACTAGTTTACTTGCTACCAATGTTTTTCATTCAATTTTTTTTGTTTCATTCATTGTACAGATCTGATATTGCATGCACTGTAGGAGCATTTGGAAAAAAAAAAATTCGTTTGCTAGACAACATAACATGGATCATTCAATGGTGGCAGAAAACCTACCACCGAACAAGCGAAAGATTGATGAAAATATGTACTCACATTCTTAATATCCTTTTCCCCTATATTCGAATTATGCATTTCACATTAATCCTCACTAGCAATGCCTGCTAACACTTGTCCCTCAGTGATGTAGGCACCTCTGTCAATGATAATGCTTTCTTAAGTGAGAATCAAGAACAAGAGAGGAAAGTATTCTATCACATTCTCAAGGCATGGAACCTGCATTAGAATCATTCATTTGACACTAATGATCATTAGCTATACCTACTAACACTTGTTGCTTAGTGATGTAGACACCTCTACGAATAATGCTACCTGCTCAAGTAGCCACCAAGAACAAGAAAGGAAAGTATTCTCTCAGACTCTTAGAGCATGAAAAATATATACTGACATCCTTCATATCCTTTTCTCTCAAATAAAAAATATGCATTTGACATAAATGTTCACTAGAAATTCCTTCTAACACTTTTCTCTCAATCATGTATGCACCCCTCCAAATGATGTTGTTCATTCAACTAGAAGCAAAGAACAATTTAAGAGGAAAGTATTCTAAAACATTTCTTAGAGCATGAAAGATATGTACTAACATCCTCACTATTGTTTTTTCCCTAAAATAAAAAGATGCATTTAATATTGATGTTTAGTTGCAATGCCTTCTAACACTTGTCACTCAGTCATGTAGGCACCCCTCCAAATGACATTGTTCGTTCAAGGGACATGGAAGAACAAAAGAGGTAAGTATATTAAAAACATTTCTCAGTCCATAGAAAATATGTACTGATATCCTTGATATTGTTTTTCCCTAAAATAAAAATATGCATTTGGTCACATTTATGTTCACTAGAAATTCCTTGTAACACTTGTCACACAGTCATATAGCCACCCCTCAAAATGATGCTCCTCGTTCAAGTCACAACCAAGAGAAAAAGAGGTAAGTATTTTAAAACATTTATGCCATATGTAACTTCATTTTTACCAGCAGCACTTGCTCATTCTATTTCCATCATTGTTGTTATTGTAATTTACATAATGAAGACAAAAATCGTTCAGCCATCAAGCATACTTGATATTTGTACAAACAATCAGCTGTAGCCTTCGAAGGTGATGTCCTGGTCATCTATGGCCTTGCTACTACCAACAACCCTCCAACCAATCCAAAAGTACCAATTCTTTATCTTGATTTGGTCAATAGCTATGGCCAAATGAAAATAAAAACAAACATTAACAATAGATTGATTGACATATTCTTGCCAAATTTATCACCTGATACAAGTTTTCAAATCACAAACTTTGTGATTAGAAAAAAAAATTGACAAAGGAGATGTTGATTATTGTCTCTAGTTCACTAATAAAACCACCATGCAAACCATTGGCAAAGTTTGCAAAGAATGTAGACTAATACCTGACACAACCATCTCAGAGCTAATTAAATCTAAAGATAGCTATCCTATTGAATCAATTGTTGCTATTCTTACTACTCATTATCAAATGTCGACGCAACATGAACTACGCATCAAAGATGGAGACATGCACAAGGACTTAGCTACTGTAAGATATTATGAAATAATCCCAAACCTCACCCTATATCTTTTTCATTATGTATTTTGTTG
This sequence comes from Sequoia sempervirens, assembly GCA_007258455.2. Lineage (NCBI taxonomy): Eukaryota > Viridiplantae > Streptophyta > Pinopsida > Cupressales > Cupressaceae > Sequoia > Sequoia sempervirens. The sequence continues at coordinate 41,922 of VDFB02088600.1, read as the reverse complement.
GCTATGACATTTGACTAAATTGTTCGCTTTACAGATTATAGTACCTAGTAGCTTTATAGGGCCCTATGCCAAACTGTGAATGATATTGGCATCAAACAAAAAGCCACTAGTACTGTTCAAAAATATTGTTCACAGTGGACACATAGGGTCAACACTCATGCAAAAAACACAATCCACATTCATTGATGAGTTGAATGACCTATGTACTAAAGCTTTCCTAGGGAAATTGGTTTCTTCCAGCATATAGGTATCTAGCCTCACAATATTGTACACTTATCTTCAAAAGATTTAGATTATTTTAGACACAATGCAATCTAGACTAGTTCCTAGAGTAATATTGTACCTGGATTCAACAAGATGTCATAATTCATTGACAATCAGTCAACTTTGAACAACAACTATTAGAATCATAGTTCTTGGATTCTATATTTCTTTCAGCTTCAGATAGCCCTCTCCTTCCTTATTTTGTGTTTTCTAGTGTGCTTGTGTCTTCTATTTGAAAAATGAAATTACAAGAAAGATCAATGAAAGATAAATATAGGGTCTGATATACATTTTATAATGTTGATCTACCCTTTCTTGGCCCAAAGATCTCAACAGTGAACAACCATTATTACTGGACACTTATATTTTATACTTATGCATTACTTTTGCTCCATCCAGAAATTGCTACACCTTCTCATCAAATATGCTTTGCCATTCTAGGTAGCTGGTGCCCTCAATCCAAAGAATTTCCACCTCCCACCATACCAACCGTTATTCATGACATGTGAACAAATAGTTTTCCTCACAGAAACAACAGACAGTGACATTGTCCAATGCGCAACAACAACAAAATTTCAATATAGGCAATTCCTTCTATAGACACCAAAAAAATGTCCTCTTACGATACCTTGTCACAAAATTGCATCATTTAGACATCTTGTAGTATGTTTTGCCCCTAGGTACCCACGTCATCATCTAATTAGTTAAATAAATCTTATTTATTTCATTAATTTCATTTATCCCCTCTCTATGCATAATCCATCCATTCCTCTAATGTTAATTAAATAATTTATATTATTTAATTAATTAAATCATTTCTATTAATTCTTCTAATGTTAATTAAATAATTTATATTATTTAATTGATGAAATCATAAATCCAGCATTAATTAAATAAATCAAATATTTATTTAATTAATAAAATCTTAAAAGGATATCTTTTCGCTTTCTTTCCAAAATCTAAACTCATGTGTATCTAATTAATTTATTTAATTAGATAATTCATCAATTATCCTTCTCATCTTTTTTAGGATTTATTTCCTTTAAAAGAGAATCAAAATCTTTCTATCTTTTCACATCTTATCTTATCTTGTTTTAATTCCTTTAAAACAAAAAATCAAAATCTTTCTATCTTTTTAAAATCTTATCTCATCTCATTGTATTTCCTCTTTTGTCAAAAATAAAATCCTTATCAATCTTATCAATTCTTATCTCTTTCCACATTGAAGATCTATAAATATAACCTTTCGTAGGCCATTTGGATTGAATTCTTCAAACATCCTTATGCTGTCAAAATCATTCTTCTATCTTCTATCCATTTCCATCTATCATCTTCATCAGGTCGTTATGCTGTAGAATTGAGCAACCAACATTCTTCCAACAATCAACCTTCAAAATTTTGCATTCTTATGTAGGTGGAGAAGAGCCATGGAGATCAATCAAGTCTAGTTTGAGAATTGGTTTGCATGTTATCTCTTTATTTTTATTTTCATTCTAGTTTGTACTTCATGGTGCTTGATAGGATTAATTAGTTTATTGTTTTCAACACAATTAAATATGCTGATTTTTCCCTATCTACACCTTCAATGCACAATCCACACAATGAATAGAGATCTAGACTATTACCTACACAAACAATTGCTAGAAAATAATTGCTCTTGACTTGCAGCAATACCCTATCTAAATTACAAAAAAGACATGTCCACAATGATGTTCATGCTACGCAAATTCCAATTACAAGGAACATTTACACTTGCCATGGATAACTGCATCATAGAAATTGTCAAACAAGACAATGCTATCAGACCTCCACCCAGCTAAAAAGGGATTTGCAAATTGACACAGGTACTTATTCTGCACAAAGTAATTACTTGACTTTTACAAAGTGTTGTCTTCCTCCTTCCTGCTAAAGAATCTATTTTGTTTCAGAAATGCTGGAAGAAAAAGTAATCAACCTATGGTGATGCTTTTGAGATAAAAGGTGATGGATGTTGTCACTACTACAGAGGCTAGATTTTGATCAAATTCTTGACATATGTAGTCATCCTGGCTTAGGCTCTACTCCCCTTGAATCAAAGGATTTAGCATCTTTTGCAAACAAGAACTTCTTTGGCAAGCAATATTTTGAAGACAAGACTGTTTAGAAATTAATAATAGAATTTTGTCCTTTGATATCTGGTATAAACCTCACAACAATGTGTTCTACATAAACAACTTAAACTTGAATATTTTTGTTTCACAAAATTATGTCCTTGGAAAACAAGATGTAGCTTGATTCTTATCCATGCTTTTGCACTCATTTGAATATTTTTTTTGTTCTTTTGATAATTATGTTGGCAAGCAACTATTTCTCTATAGTAGCATATATTTGGTTTAGAATCGGGCAACATTATGATATGTCAAACAACATATTCATTTCACTATTACAGTGAATATGTTATTTTCCAATTGAAGCATATATTTGGTTTGGCATCTGGAAGAATTTTTCATAATATGTTATACATTCTGTATTGATGATTAATTTGAAATTTGCTTTAATTGCACTAACAAGTAACAATATTTAGTTAGCCTAAGTTGGGTTAAAATCAATCTACTATTGCAATCCACATTTACAAATTGTATACTAAATTACAGTTTTTTTATATGGCATTGTCAATAGAAACTCCATAGTTGTAAGTCTGTACATTCTTTTAGATTAGTGTTCTAAAGTCATTTTGTCATGCTTTAAGCTTACATGAAAGACGAATGTCCTTTTCATAATCTTTAAATTTTATATTTCAAACTCGTTCTGGTTTCCTACAAACTGCATGTTAACTATATATGCTAGAAACATATGTGTATTATATACTACTAGATGGTAGTTACAGGTTTTGTAAAAATCTCATAAGTTTAGCAATTCTCTGAATTCTTGAAATCCGTAGAATTCATCATTATCAGTTCAAAATTTAATACTCTCGCCATGAGACCACATTTCTTTGAGGCATTTTTCCAATCACTTCACTGCCTTTTCTTGTCTATGCTACCGCATTTTCCATGCATTTCTACCAAAGCATTTTATCAAACAGTTCACTGCCTTGCTACTATGGTTAAAAGCCTAAAATAAGTGCTTTCAAACAAGCTACGGATGCTTGAAAAAAATATATCAAAGCATAATAGTAAGCAATTAAATAAACTTATTGTTTATTGTCTCCAAAAATACAAGTGCTCTAGAATTGTGAAAATATGTCTCAAAAGCGTGCATTAAGCAGGAAACAACAGTACAGAGCAACCAAACTTCATAAAATAGAGAGATGCTAGGCAATTATCCAAATATTAGTAAGGCATCTAAATTTTTGTAAAAGTTACACAATCACTTCTCAGCAGTCCTAAGTAGATATTTCAGCTTTGCATTACTTGCCACATCAATAAATGCATCAAATTATAGCTATCACATAGTATAATTAACACCATAAAGCTTTTAGAAAATTTTCACAAGTATGGCTTTGGCATAAAGCATTAAATGAGAAGGAACAATGTCAACTCCATTTCTACTTTTTCTCAGTCAATCAAGTGATCATTTACTCTTTTCGTTTAATCATTTTCTTGGATCTATCTTCTTCAAGAGTTTGAAATGGTTGTAGGACATTGGAAACTTTTTCTTGCTGTCTACCAGCATCATCTATGCTTCCACATTTGCTATACATGTCAATGAGGGCATATCCTATAACATGGTTCATATCCAATTTTGATACTGTGAACATGGATTTGCTTTCCTTGTTGCTGACCTCCTAGGATAGAAGATGCACTCAGGACAACAAAAGCTAGAATTATGTTTCTTCTGAATTAGGAAACTTTTTAGCATGATAAATATGCTACTCTTGCAATCCTTTCTATCTGATGACTAACATATATTTTAGGCCTTTCTAAATGAATATGTTGTCACTGAAAAAAATGTTGGAAAAAGCAATACAGACCTATGCACTTTATGTCCTCTTTTTCCAATTGTCACTATTTTCCCTCCAAACAGACCTGCTCAAGGCAGGGACTCCAGCTCACGCAGAGCGGTTGTTTTCCTTCTATTTTTAGCTGCAACACACTAGGCTATATTAACAAAGACCCAAAATGAGATGGATTGATTAAAGATAGTTGCCCTTGCATCTCTCCACCACTTACATGTCATATAAGGGCCAGTGTGGCTTCACCCATCATCATCAAATATTAAGAGTGCATAAGTCAACAAGGTGGAAATCAATATTTAGTTGGAAACTATAAATGGACATGTTGCACCTGACGAAAGTGTTGCTGAGTAGCTATGATTGATGATACTTTCCTTGGGTGTGGATTGCTTTTGCTCTTCACACTACTAAAAGGAAATTTTATACCCAAAATCTTAAATAAAGATCTTTTGCTGCGACTTTGTGCCTTCTCATCACAACTTTTGGGTGAAGTAGAGGCATGTCGAGCTTGCTTATTACTTTCCATCTTGTAAGAATAAATTCTTAATAGATTAGAATTCTCAAGCTCTATGTTGCAACAGTTTTCCAAAGAATTGGTGGTATTGGTTGGTTTGAGGTGTTAAGGCAAGGATGCAAGGTCTTTATAAGGTTTAATATAATTTCATTTCTTGGTGTGCAAGTCAAGTGACTTGCACTTGCACCTATAGGAGGTTCAAGGGAGACGTCAATAGGCAATAAGAGGAAAAACATAAATGAATTGTAATAACACATAAATTGTTTACTTCCAAAATTTGGACTGTTAAATTATTGACTAATCCTAATATACACCCACAATATAGAGAGCGTATTTTGTTTCATCACTATCTAAGATTGTTAAATATAAAACATCTTAGCTATCTTCAATTGCTCTATCTAAAGACTAATAGGCTCAAATCTTTTGACTGAAAATTAAAAGGTTTGAATCTATAATCTGCTTCAAATAAAAAATATATCTATATACATTATGAATAAAGACCAAGCAAACTATGTTATAGTAACCAACACAAAATAACAAGGTTTTAGGTTTTTACTAATAATGATCTATCAAGAATCAAGACCATTGAGAGTAGCTCAACAAGAATTTCCCAAAAAACTATATAATATGATATATGTTAAGAGTATGCAAATTCTAGTTGCATGTAGCTAAATTAAACAATTAATAATAAATGATAAATAATGGAATGAAATAAACTTCGAAAAATCTAGATTTTTTGAAATCAAGTGTTATTTGATTATGAAATATTTGCATAGAAATTTAAAACATAAAGAAACGCAAATGAGAAAAGAAACCTTGCTATCAAATTGATCAAAACACTCAAATGAAAATAAAATGTCTCCATCGAATTCTCAAATCTATTTATCTGGATTTTATGTGATAAGTGAGATTTTGGAGGCTTTTACCTAATATTTTGAGGCTTTTATCATTAAATGACAACTGGTTTAATGTCAAATAAATATTTATCTAGTTTTTATGTGATAAGTGATATTTTGAAGGCTTTAACCTAGTATTTTGGAGGCTTTTATCATTAAATGACAACTAAACAATAACTAAAAATTATTTTTCAACAACTCAACAATGATTTGCAAGCTTGAGACTAGTTTCAAGCTCAAATTTGACACTATCAAATAAAAACTACTTATAATAATTAAAATCAATCTACAATATTTTTAAATTTGCTTAAATGTTAAAATAAATGATGTCCATGTCAATTGAATAATGAATCTCCACTCCCCATTTAGAATAGCTTACTAATGAAATTTTGTTGATATTTACAATATTCAATAATAAAAAATGCAAAAAACTCAAACCTACATTCATTCTGAAACAATAGCCCAAATAGTGTTTTGCATGGCCAGAGCTACGTGGAACTTCCTTTTCCTTTCACGTGGGAACTACATGTCAAGCCTTGTCAAAAATCTCTAATTGTATAGAAAAAACACATAGAGTTGCTGCTTTGTTTCCCCAAGACACAAACAAGGGAATACACAAATGCAGAATAAACAAAATGCAAGGAGACAAATTTGGGCATGCAATATTTTCCTTTTTGTATTCAATAACTAGAAATGATAAATACAAGAAAGATTAAAACATGAACTACTGAAAGATAAATCTAAGCTATGAATCACAATCTATTGGGAGCAATCAGCTACTAAACCAAGTTCAGATAACTGCAGGAGCTACTAGGAGCTCACTGAGTTGAGCTACGTAGAGCTCTTCAAGAGCAATCTCTGCTCACACATAAAAAAAATAGTTGCTACTATTCAGGAGCTTTCAAAAGCTCACAAAAAACATTCTTTGTCTATAGACTACTGCTACACATAAACTTCTTCTTCCAACTGACTGACTAAAACTACCTTCATTCTTTTTCTCTTTCAACTCATTCCCTCTCAATTTCGAAATTACTTACTAGCATTCAATGGGAATTCAAAATGATCTACCACAATTACTTCAATGGTTGTCAGGAGCTACAGGGATGAAGATCCCAAAAACTATCATTGAAATTGGGGGCTCCTGATGGGTACGTGAAATGGGGGGCTGATGTGAGAGTAGGAGGCTCAGGAGCATTCAATTTTCCAACACTCCCCCTTGATCCTAAGCCAACAAACAATAGGATCAAATCTAATCCAAATCAACAACACCCAATCTAGCTCTTAGGCGCTCGAAACTGTCATTGCTCAAAGGCTTGGTGAATATGTCTGCTAGCTGCTACTCAAACCTACAAAATTCCATTTTAATTTCACCATTTTCAATCAATTCTCTGATAAAATGATACCTAATTTCAATGTGCTTGCTTCTTCCATGAAACACAAGATTTTTTGTCAAGGCTATTGATGAAACATTGTCACAAAAGATTACTGTTCCATCCTCTTGTTCTTCTCTTAAATATGCCAAGACTCTTCTCAGCCAAATAGCTTGACATACTACTGCATTTGCTGCTATATACTCAGCCTCTGCTATTGATAGGGAAAGGATAAGTTTCTTCTTGGAAGCCAATGAGATGACTCCCGAACCAAAATGAAACACATAGCCCGATGTGCTCTTCCTATCATCCAAACTCCTTGCCCAATCGCTATTTGTGTATCCAACCAGCCCAAAAATATTTACTGTTGTGTACAAAATGCCATATCCTTTGGTGCCATTCATGTATCTTAGGATTATTTTACCCGCTTGCCAATGGGTGTCCCGGGGAGTCTCCATAAACCTAGAAATAAGACTCACATTGTGCATTATATCAAGCCTAGTTGTTGTTAAATACATTAAGCTTCCAACCAAACTCTTAAACATGGTCGAATCCACATTGTTGTTGTAATCTTCTTTGCTCAACTTCAGACCTATGGCTATTGGTGTTGGAGCAGGCTTGCTTTCACGCATCCTAAATCTCTTCACGATCTCATTTGTATATTTCTCTTGAGAGATGAATATACCATCATGCATTTTTTTTACTTCTATCCCTAGAAAATATTTCAAAACACCTAAATTTGTTATTTCAAACTCTCTTTTCATGGCCTCTTTAAAATCAGCAATGAGGAAATCATCATCCCCAGTGAATACTAAATCATCAACATACAAGACAACAATCAAAACCTTGCCATTTGCTGCCTTGATGTAAAGAGTGGGCTCACCATCGCATTTGCTAAAGCCATTTCTCATCAAATATGAGTCAATCCTACTGTACCATGCCCATGGAGCTTGCTTCAGCCCATAGAGAGCCTTCTTCAGCCTATACACCTTGTTTTCTTGACTTGTAACTTCATATCCAAATGGTTGCTCCACATAAACCTCTTCATTTAACACTCCATTAAGGAAGGTGGACTTCACATCCATTTGAAATACCTTCCACATGTGTTGGGCTGCGATTGCTATGACTACCTGCAGGGTTTCCATCCTTGCAATAGGTGCAAATGTCTCATTATAATCTCTCCCAAACTGTTGTTTATACCCCTTGACAACTAATCTTGCCTTATGCCACTCTATTCTTCCTTCGGCATTGCACTTGGTCTTGTAGACCCATTTTACTCCAATAACTTGCTTGTTGGGAGGAAAATCAGTTAACTCCCATGTGTTGCTCCTCTCTATTGCATCTATCTCCTCATCCATGGTCTCACACCATTTCTCCTCTTTCATAGCTTCTTCAAAATAAACTAGATCACCATGAGAAAATAATGCAAAATTTACACTCTCATCAAATTCATCATACCTTTCATTTTGGTATATCTCCCTTATACTCTTGGTATTCTTTGGCATTAGGGAGGCGAGAGGGGGATCTGTACTTTCACTACTGCTATTGTTGTGCTGAACAGGAAAATTCAGGAGCTGTTGGGAGCTCTCAGGAGCTCTACCGACAATTTCAGGAGCTATTCTAGAGCTTTCAAGAGCTCTCAAGAGCTCTTCAAGAGTTGATATTCTGGTGCTTTTAGGAGCCAATCTTCTGGCTATCTCTGGCTGCTTTCCTTTCTATCTATTCACTTCAAGAGCTTTCAGGGGCTCTTTAGGAGCTCTTCAGAAAACATCAAGAGCTCATCCAAAGCTTACTACTACCGAATTTTTGGTTGTTTGTGGTAGTCTTCCTGACTGTCTATCAACTTCAGGAGCCCTCAAGGGCCTTTCAAGAAATCATCTGACGCTTTTAGGAGCATCTGCAAACTCTTCTTGTTGAACTTTAGGTTCAGTTCCTGCTTCTTCAAGAGCTGTCAGGAGCGGTTCTAAGCTATCAAAATCTACCACTCCATCCCATGACTTGTCTTCAAGGAACTCCATGTCCCTACTAATGACTATCTTTTTGGTGACCGGATTGTATAGCCGATAGGATTTGGACTCTTCACTATAGCCCATGAAAACACATTTTTCACTCTTGTCATCCAATTTTTTCCTCTTTTCCTTAGGCACATGCGCATATGCTACACACCCGAACACTCTCAAGTGCTCAACTGTCCACTTGCATCTTGTCCATGCCTCTTGAGGGATCTTGTCACGAACCGCCTTTGTTGGACTTCTATTTATCAAATAAACAATTGTTGCTACAACCTCTCCCCAATATTCAGTCATGAGTCCTTTTGCTTTCATCATACTCACCATCTCCACAATCGTTCGATTCTTTCTTTCAGCCACTCCATTTTGTTGTGGAGTATAATTGGCTGTTAGCTCCTTCTTGATTCCATTTTGCTTGCAAAAATTCACAAAAAAATTAGAGGTATACTCTCCTCCTGTATCTGACCTTAGGACCTTAAGCATGTGTCCACTCTCCTTTTCAACCTGGGCCTTAAACAATTTATGTTGCAAAAAATAGACCCATGTCTTATGGCTATAATCATCAATGAAGGTCATAAAAAAACTACTTTTACGAACATAAATGATTTTCACATGGCCTACCAAATCCATATGCACCAGCTCCAATGGTGCTCTTGCCCTTGTAGAGTTGCCCGAATGAAAGGGTTTCCTATGTTGTTTGCCAAAAATGCAAGCCTCACATCTAACATTAGGCTCTACTATTCTTGGAAAACCATCAATCATTCTTTTCTTGGACAAAAGACTCAAACCAACATAGCCTAAATGTCCATACCTGACATGCCATAGCTTGGAGGGATCTTGAATGGTTCTCTTGAGTGCTACATGATGTACTGCTATACATTCTCCATTCTTGAGAGGTGCAACAATGGACTGAGATGAGAAACATGTCTCAATCTTCAACGGAAACATCTAGTTCTTTGTCATTTGGACTGCTACAAACACCTTCATCCTCTCATTCTTGTCATAAATGATGCATTGACCCTTCTCCATCAACACTTTGTATCCATTTTTTATCAGTTGACCAACACTCATGAGGTTGTGCTTTAATCCAGGAGCAAGAAATACATTCTTTATCTCCTTCTTCTCACCTTGCTTGTTGCAGATCATAATGGATCCTCTTCCAACAATAGGAACTACTCCATTGTTCCCCATTCTTATTTCAAACTTTACATTTTTATCAATGAAAGAAAAAAGACTTTCATTACCACTCATGTGGTTGTTGCAACCGTTGTCCAAATACCAAACTTCGAGGCTACCTTCTTCACTAATGTTGCACATGATGAAGGTTGTGGACTGGTTTCATTTAGCCACATTCAAATTAGCCACATTCGCATTTTGTTTTGAGTGATCTCTCTACTTGGTCCAGCATTCATTTGCATAATGGTCAAACTTATGATAGTAGTAGCATTCAACGTTGCTCTTGTCATTCTTCAGATTCGAACTGTTGTTCTTCTTGCCTCTTCGAGAGCTGGTCTGAGAGCTGCTCGCTCCCTCTTGGTTGTTTGCTCGCATTGAGATTTCTTCTCCAACATTACCACGTCCAGATCTCCCTCTACCACATCTGGAGCTGTTTCTTGCTCTCCCCCTTCCTCTTACATTCGACTGAGCTTTAAAAGCTTGCTCTTGGGAGGAACTTGCAGACCTATTTAGGCACCGCTCATGGGTTTGCAAAGAACCCATCAGCTCATCAATAGACAATGTTGTGAGATCCCTTGCCTCTTCTATGGCAATCACCACTGCATCAAACTTCATGGGTAGGCTCTTGAGGATTTTCTCCACAATCCTATGATCATCAATGATCTTAACATTCACTCTCAACTGGTTTATCAAACTGGAGAGTCTTGTGTGGAAAACTGAGATGGACTCACTATCCTTCATTTCAAGAGTCTCAAACTCTCTTCGAAGCATTTGGAGCTTCACCAATCTGACCTTGTCAGTTCCTTTGTAATAGGTTTGGAGGATTTTCCAAGCTTCCTTTGCATAGTTAGCTACTACTATTCTGGGAAAAATGGCCTCTGTCAAAGCCACTTCAATCAAACTCAATGCCTTAGCATCTTTCCTCCTTAACTCCTTCAACTAGTTCTTTTGGTTGTTTGTGAGCACAACATATGTTGTTGGGTCAGTTACATCATTGAATCCATTGACCACAAACTCCCACAAATCATTGGCGACCATAATGGTCTTCATCTTCTTCACCCAAACATCATAGTTCTATCCATTAAAGGACGGTGGCTGCTGCTAGCTCTTTCCTTCATCTCCAGCCATGTCTCCTACATAGAAAACTCAATACCCAACTAAAAAAAATGCCCTAACTCACAAGGAAATGGGGCCTACAGCTCTGATACCATGTCAAAACTTTTTGATTGCACAAAAAAAACACACATAGTTGCTGCTATGTTTCCCCAAGATACAAATAGGGGAATACACAAATGCAAGATAAACAAAATGTGCGGAGACAAATTTGGGCATGCAATATTTTCCTTTTTGTATTCAATAACTAGAAATGATCAATACAGGAAAGATTAAAACATGAACTACTGAAAGCTAAATCTAATCTATGAATCATAATCTGCTGGGAGCAATCAGCTACTCAACCAAGTTCAGATAACTTCAAGAGCTACAAGGAGCTCACTGAGCTAAGCTATGTAGAGCTCTTCAGGAGCAATCTTTGCTCACACACAAAACAAACAGTTATTGTTGCTCAGGAGCTTTCAGAAGCTCACACAAAACATTCTCTATCTACAGACTACTGTTGCACATAAACTTCTTCTTCCAATTGACTGACTAAAACTGCCTTCATTCCTTTTGTCTTTCAACTCATTCCCTTTCAATTTTGAAATTACCTACCGACATTCAATGGGAATTCAAAATGAGCTACCAGATTTACTTCAGTGGCTATCAGGAATTGCAAGGATGAAGATCCCAAAAGTTGTCGTTGAAATTGAGGGCTCCTAACGGGTAGTTGAAACAAGAGGCTGATGTGAGAGTAGGAGGATCAGGAGCACTGAATTTTCCAGCAAGCCTTGCCTCCATATTCCACGCAGCTAAGATATTCATTGCATGTGATATTTATGCCTGACTTTTTTCAATCCGCAACCAACATTTTCGTTTAACAAGTTGCAAAAATAGTGTATCAAGCTCCATAATCTAGTAGCTTTGAAACCATGATATTGTTAGAAATACTTTTCATTTCTTGTTAAAAGATTGAAGCAACAACTATTCAAGTTTGGCTTTGGTTTCCCTCATTTTGGAAAAATATTCTTTGGTAGGGTTTCCTAAAAAAAATTCAGCAAATTATGCCCATTTGTTCTCATTGATATGATTGAGGTACCTAACTTGCCATGGTCGAGTTTTATTTTTGGGGAGGGGGGGCAATTTGTATGTGACCAAATCAGCTTTCGCTGTGTTTTATTTTCGTTCTTCACTAAACATAATAGATTACTCTTTATTTTTTTTGGGGGATACCATTGATTGAGACTGCAAAGTTATCACCTTCTAGTACCAAAATTCAAGTGCAGTTTCACTACTTTTCAGTAGTGGCTATTTATTTTGAAGTTGAGGGGCCACAATATCTTTTCCTTCTACACAAATGGTGTCTATCTCTTGCTATCAATTGAATTCAAAAGAAAGCATGATAAAGATAGCTCGGTAATTGAGATAAGCAATGTTAACTTTAATCGTGTTTGGTTTCTTGGGCTCGGGAGGAGGAAGCTTCAAAATAGTTACACTTAGCACTCCATTATGACAGGAAAAAAAATAGCCTCCATGTTTGAGTCATCTGGTAGAGTAAATTTGGACATAAATTTACCAACGTTGTGCTTCATTCGAATGTATTTTACATCCTACTACAATCCCTCTTTCGATCACCACTGATTTCCAATACATTCTCATCCTCCACCTAAACCTGTTTGCTCACAAACACACAACAATCACTTTGTTAGTCTCAGCAGTCGGGGTTTTCAACCCTTCTTAATACCGCACATGCACATAAAACAAGGGTTTGAAGGTTTATAAGTAAAATTCCTTGATGTCCTTATTTTTAAGGCCATGCATGTCAATTATAAAGACATGAGTTAGGGTACTCTTCAACATCAACAAGAGTAGAAGCCATGGCCTTGGGGTTGCGTAGGATTGTTGAGGAGCTTCTCCATTTCATCAGGAACACCTAGCAATTATTAAACAATGCTTAACATGGGATCAATCTCTTCTCACCCCTCACAACTCTGCAATCCCGTCAAATTTTATTTTATTCCACTTTCCTTTCTTCCAAATCAGTAAAACTCACTCCTAGTTATACAACCCAACCATGTCACTACACTGAATATTCTCCTGACTTGTGCTACTTTGGGAGCACTACAACATATCCATTCAGCTGTTACTGTAATCTATTTATAACAAATGAGAAAGTAAATTTACAATATAAGATTTTAGCAATTCATGGAGATCAGAATTTAGCAATCTGTGGAGATAAGATTTTAGCAATGTTTTAAACTAAAATATTGGGTGTGAGTTAAATTTGATTTGATTGAGGAATGAAGATCTAATTTGATTTCTTGTAATTATAATTGTATCTTTTAATGCAATCAGCTAACGACTGGTTTTCTAATGAATTTTTTTGGACAACAGGTTTTCTGATAATCCCACCTACTATTCGAAGGAAAAGTAGTGAGACAACTTTCCTGACCATCTAAAGACGGTTCACAACTAGCAGTGAATCACATGTACCAACTCTCATTATGACCAGTGATTTAGATGGAGCTACCAGATTTACATGCATTTATTTTAAGATTTTGTAGATTTTATCTTTCAATACATTCCCTTTATCAGTATTGAGACTTGTTTTCCAAGACAGCTACAATGTTGTGAGACTGTTCTGACAAAATACGATTTGAAATGAAATCCAATTTGATTGCAAGTAAATGAAATCTGATTTGATTTGATTTGATTTGATTTGACGTAATTTCTATCTTGCTGAGAGAAGTGAATTAGTCAAAGACCATTGGCAGCAATCTAAGAATGGTTTATCGGCAAGCAAGAATGGTTTATGGGCATGTGAGCCAAGTTTATTGGCTGCTTGTGGACTAGCAAGTCCACAATAAAAGCCTATTGGCTAATTATTTGTGAGCGCATGCAACCTCATTTACTCTGAAGTAAACAATTTGTTGGCTCTTGAAGAGTTTTGAATCCTGCAATCTCTATAGTACTATTCACGCACATGTAAATATAACATACAACAAACTTCTGATCGACTTGATTTTGACTATGGTCAAAATTACAACGTGCCTACTGAATAAGGCTTACACCCTCATTTCCTTCCCTCAACAGCCATTTTGACTTGATTGAATCTCACAAGGATGTATGAATTGACTTGACTGTATGCCAATGTCAATCATCTGCAAAGGGTAAGCATGCATACAACATAGTGGGTAATATGGAACAAAAGATTAATGTTGTCGACGTAGTACTCAATTAACTTTTAATCGTCACCTAGCCATCGGATTGTACATTTGACTGTATTTATTAATTAATTGAAAATACAAAATACATTGAATTTTTATTTTTAATAAATTAATAAATATGGTCAAGTGTGCAGTCTGATGGCTGCATAGACAATGACCTATATTTTAGTGTTGAGCTTTCTCTTGCAACTCTTTTTTTAAGATTTGGTTTCACTAGGTATATCTTAATATAAAATCACGGGGAAAGATGATTAGTAAAGGTAGATTGATTTCTAGATAGATACGGCAACAAAGAAATTTTCAATTATTAAAGAGAAATGATAGAAACAAGAAAATTAATTTTAAATTGTTAAAGCACATAAAATAAGAATTTGGTGAAATTAAGGAAATATATGGTATTAGTGTATACATATATAAATTGGTATTATAAGTAAGATTCAAATGTGTATGTTATTACGATAAATTTTATTAAAAAATTATATAAATTAAATATATTTAATGAGTTCAATTATTTATAAAATATTTGTATATTTAATGATTACAATGTACATATATTTATTAAATAAATTTTATATAATTCATATAAATAATATGAATTTAAGTCTACAATTAAATGTTTTGTGGAATAGTGAAGTCTCAATTCACTATTGATGGGATGTAATTTATTTATAAAAATTAATTAGCTTCAATTATGTATGTAATTATAATCAATTATTTGTTTGTTGGAATGATGTGTACATTTACAGATAACTAGTCTTTAATTCATGCTAAATGGATAATATTACACTCTTAAGGTTCTATTGGCTTCAATAATGCATAGTACTCATCATATGATGTAATTGTTTTAATCAAATATGTAGTTAGATTAATTGAATGTTATAATTAGTTTATAAAGGTTGATTATTGGAAATTATGTATTTTGTTAAATATATTATATTATTTGTTTGATGCAAAATGAAAATATCCAATAATTTATACGTTCACATTAATTGGATAATGTTGGAATACTATATATGTTTATTGTCCCTAATTGTGAAACTAATTGAACTAATTAATCAAAAACTTGTTTGTATGATATATCAAATTCATAATGTTTAATTCACCTAGTTATAATTGATCTTATAAAATTCATAATTAAGATAAATTCATTCTTAATTCATATTAATAAAAATGAGATTAGATTAAAAAAAATCCATGTATACATATACACTATTTTATTGGTTTAGTTAGATATCCTTTAAAGTGAAGTAAATCTCAACTCATAGTAATTTGATGCATTGTCCAAATTATTGAATTTATTTATTATTATTTTCAATATATCTAAATATATATTTAAAAGTTTAAAGGTTCTATAACAATTTAATTTTAAAATTTCACGTTGGTATAATTTATTTTTAAAAGAATTGAGAGTCTAGTAGTTGAGCATCTTAATTTGACCTCTTATCGTTATATATGGTAATTTTAAATCATTTTCAATTTTTTACAATATCTTATTTAGCAAGGTCTTTGCTGAAAATTAAGGTTTCAAGTCCACATCATCAAATATGATGTCACATTATATATAAAGTAGCAAACCAATTATATATAGAGAGAGTGTGTGTGTGTGTTCAACACCATCTAGATGCTTATACCATGATCTTGCCACTAAACCAAGCACCCATTGACATTTGTTACATTTTTTTTTTAAAGAATACATTTATTATGATTACTCATGATCAACATTACCAACTTTAAAATCACAACTACTTATATTATTAAAAATATTAAATAATAAATTTGACAAATATTATCACAATTATTAAAACATAATCAACTATACAATCCTCTTCCCCAATTCAAATTTCTTAAATATATATTACTATAAATTTTTAAAAACATATACAACCTCGACCATGAACCAAAAATCTACATTGCTCTGCCTCTTTCAAAATCTATACGCTTTAAGAAACAAAATTTAGAGCTCATGGCAGGCTAACAATACCAAAGCTAAAAAAAAAAATCAACCAGCTCCAGCTTGAATATTATATATCAATAGACCAGATTTTAAGAAACTTATGTATTTATATCAATAGAATTATGCTTCTCTTCAATATGATAAAATATAATTAGACGGATGCCTTCTATCTTAGACCGATTATTTAATAAAACTGTAGAGATTTCAAAGAGTGTATATAAATTTACTACAGTTATACGAACATAGAAATGTAAAACAATATCTATTAGACTTTTCAAAAATCTGTTCTAATTAATGCCCATTAACAGCCTAATCGCCCAAGGCTAAGAAGAAAACTTACTCCACATGTGATTACAAAGTTATTTGCACAATGTTCCTGTTTTGTCATGATGTCCAGCTTTAGGGGAGAGGGTTCAGTAGTTGTGCACCTTAACTTTGTGCTTCTAATTATCCTACGTCGAAATTTCAAATCACTCTCAATTTTTTACAGCAGCTTACTTGGCAAGTTCTCTGCTTATAACTAAGGTTTCAGGGCCACATCATCAAATATCATTACCACATCAGCATGTTTTTTGTCAAGGTGTCCAAAAAGGCCCCAAAAAATAGTGAGACCAATACTCGTGCATTACATCATGGGTAGGTGAGCGCTGATGTGCTATCACATGATTGGTTGCTTTTTAGATCAAAAGCATACATTTTGTTTAATTATGGGTAGTCAAATCATAACTATTGAACATTATATAAACAATTATTGGGTATTATAATCACAATTGATTGCACAACTATTAGACCCTGTACGGCTATTGGGCTCTCTTCCCTAATAAAAGCTTGTAACGGACGAGCAGAGCATAGTGAAACCCTATATTGAAATACAACCTCTAATACAAGTAGCCCAAAGCGGAACACATTGGCTTATGAATTAAATGAGCCAGAGAGGGAGATTCAAACACATTTAAATTAAAGTTTCCCATTGTTTTAGAAATTTTTTGTAGATGTTCACATAATCTTTAAGTTCCGAAAACAGAAAAGTAACTGTGTAATAACAGAAAAGGCTAACTGTAGTTTATCACAAACGAAAATGTTAATCCAGAAACTGACAGTGTCTTAAGAAGTGGAGGCGGCGCCACGTGCCAGATAAGACGGTCAAATTTAGACGGGCTCCATATGTGGTGCTGAGGAAAACAGAACATAAATGAAATATTTACAAAGACAAATGAATGGAGCAACAATAACAATTATTTATTATTAGAATTCAATTATATGGCTACAAATTTAACTTTTTGTTTTGACACTTTTATAAGCCGGGGCAGCGAGGAGTGGAAGGAGGGGGAATAAAATCATGCGTTCCCCTGGTTTTCCTTCTATTTTGTGCTGCAACACACCAGGCTATATTAAAAAAAACCCCAAAAGGAGGTGTGATACATGTAATTTAAGGGCCACTGCGGCTTTGCCCTTCATCATCAAGTATTAAGAATTTAGAGTCTCAATGGCATAAATTCGTCCATTCTCGTGTACAAACCAGTGGCAGAAGACATCAAAGTGGGAATGGACATTTATTGGGCAAATAAACGGACGTGTTGCATCTGACGAAAGTGTTTCTGAGCAGCTATGAATGGTGCCACTTCTTTCGGCTGTGGATTTTCTTTGCTCTTCACACTACTGAAAAGAAATTTTACACCTGGAATCCTAAACAGACCACTTTTGCTCCGATTTTGGGACTTCTTATCACAACTTTTGGGCGAACCGGAGGCATGATGAACTTGCTTATTGAAACCCATCTTGTGTGAAGAATTCTTGATTGATCAGAATGCTCAAGCTCTGTGTTGCAACAGATTGTCAGATAATCGGTGGTAATGGTTGGATGAGGTATTGGGCAAGGATGTGAGGTATTTATAAGCTTTAATGTTATTTCATTTCTTGGTGTGCAAGTCAAGTTATTATTTTTGCGCACATGCGATCTCATTTCCTCCCCTCCTCAGAGAATTTGACTTGACTGAATTTCATCTGACTTTCAGTTTCTGAGAACGTGTAAATTGACTAGACGGTATGCCAATTTCTATCAACTGCAACGTGGGTCAGAATGGGCAAGGCAGAGTAATCCATTATCAATTGTTTTTGAGCGCCCAACGAAAATTCCTAGAAACTTCTTCAGAGATGCAGGCCGTGGTCGTTCATGTTAACGGTTAATCGGGAAGCTTCTTTAGGTTTCTCTTTTAACTCCTTTATTTAAAAGTTTGGTTTAATTTAGAACAAGACAATGGTCATTTGAAGTGTTAGCAAATGAGAAAAGGGGTGACCACTTATGATTTAACTTTGGTGGTTGTAGAGGGGTATTTACGTATTTTTGTTGAAATATATGATTAAAAATTTAAGAAAATTGTATCTTTTATATAAGATGTTTATATAATTTATATATGATTATATATATAATAAGATATGTTTTCTTATTTGAAAGATAGATTTGAATATATAATTATCATAAAAATGTACTTGAACTATTAAAATTAAGCTTTGATGATGATTCTTTGGTATAGTTTAGTGTTGGTGGTGTATTAGATCGTCATATTAAATATTTCTAAATAAAAAGCTTGAAAAATAATTTATCTCTTAATTTAAAATTTACATTCTAAAAGAAAATAAATATTATATTTTATCTTCTTATTAAGTTGTCTCATGTATATCAAACTCAAACATAAAGAATCTTTATTTTCTATCAACATTTGCTAGAATATACAAATAAAAGTTCTCTTAAAATCATCTCAAAAATACTTTCTAACATCTTTGCTTTGGGTGATCCCCACTCTATAGTTCCTCTGCCTCATTGTCTAGATGTTGATCTTCCTATTTTTTAGGGACATGGTGCTTCTAGAGTTGTTTCTCAAGAGGCTCTTCAGAATGTTCTTAGCAATGATGAGATTCCTATTGCTCCTTATTCTATTTCTCTCACCATTCCTGATGTGTGGATTGATAGAGCTATGGTTGGTCTATAAGTTGCCCTTATTGGGAGAATTTTTGTGCTTTAGACCAAATATTGTTGTTCTTTACAAGTGGGATTCTAAGCTTTGGGAAGCTCTTGGCCTTCGCATTATGGCCTTGATGAATGGGTTTTTTCTTTTTTCCTTTCATTCCTTAGATGACTAAACATGTATTTGTCACGAAGGCCCCTGGTTTTTGGTAATGCATTTTGTCGCCTTCAAAGTTGGTGTGATGGCTTTAACATTAAAAACCTTAAATTGTGGCCTATTTGGGTGTGTCTTCCTGAGCTCCCTTTGGAATTTTGGGATGAAGATATTCTTTAGGATATTGCTAATGTTGTTGGTAATTTTATTACCTTAGATAAGGTCACTAAAAATAGATCCAACTTTCTCTTTGCAAGATTTCATGCCATGCTTTCAAGTTTGGTTGTATGTTGCCCAAAAGTGTGAACCTCTACTCTAAGCTTGGGTTTTGGGAGAAAGAACTCCATTATGAAATTGCTCGGTTTCATTAGCCTATTGCTTAGGTCTAGCCTCATCATGATAACAAATTAAATAATTTGTTGAATACCCACAATGGTGAAACTTGTATTCATTCTACTATGATTTTGGCCTCCCATGGCATTGTTGGAAAAGGTCCTACATTAGGGATAAAAAGGAAGATGGATGGTGGGCTTGGTACTCCTTCTACTAAGTTGCCTCCCACAATTGTTAGTAAAGAGAAGTTTTTTGCTAAGATTGTCGGGTTGGATGGTCCTTCCCACCCAATGCCTACTCTAAGGCCTTTATTGAACTTTGGATTCAAGCCTCCTTGATTGGATTTTGTTGGTTTTGGTTCCTTCCAAAACCTCTTCCTAGTTTTGGGCTCCGGTCAAAAGCTTTGTTGATCCTATTGTTCTCCTTGTCATTTTTTCCTTGTTCACCTCTGGTGAGTTTTTTTCCTTTTTTCCTTTATGGTTGTTCTGTAATGGGTACGATCCCTTCCTGCATATACCTTAATCAAAACATATTATTTGATTCCAGATATATTATCGTGGAATAATTATAAAATAATATATACTCTTAAAAATATCAAAAAATTTAAGCACAACTTTACAAACCCCTAACAACCCATTATAAAAAAAATGTAAACCTCATCTAGCATAGTTTACCCTTGTTTCATAGAGACTAGATATTCTCATTTTAAATTATGAACTTGGTCATCCTACTATTGAATATCCTTGCAAAACTCTATTTTTATTGTAAGTGGGAAAATATGTTAAGATTGACATTTGAATTAATGATATATAAATTTTAATACTATTTCATAATTTAGTTTAAGATTGCTTTGTTTTTCATTAATAGATAATTTAATTTTGATGCATTAGATGCCATCTAAGTTTACTTAACTACTTATATGAAACTATATTAATGATCATATAACTTAATTAAGAGTTAAGGTAGCCACAAGTTGACTGCTCATAACCCTTCATTCACACTTTAAATTAAAGATGTCATAGTAATATAAATTTCACATCCTTGTCTTGTTCATTTAATTATTAGGGAAGCATAAATCTTGATATATTGGGTTGTGAGAAAGATATATTTTGGAATTATTCTCGAATACATGCAACTTCCATTTCTAACTATTCATTCATTATAAACTCGATGCTAGTCATTTCTTCTTGCACACATTGTGCATACTTTAATATTCCACCTAGCTCACTTTGTCATCCAATAAATAAATAGTTACACCTAATCAAAACTCCAAGTTTATCTATCATCTTTTTTATAAATCTTTCTTACATTATAGGAATTCTTGCCCCTGGGTATGTGCAGGATCATCATGGAACAAATAGGCCCTTAAGTGGCAAAAAATTCAAAAAATTCAGAGTTAGGCAACTTGAAGTAAAAATTTGAATAAGTTATCTTTATTATTTCAAAAATATGTCACAATAGAATCTATAGAAAATTGAATGTAGTTTCTAAACTACTAGGTTTGTTTAAAAAAAAAAAAAATCTATTCAGTGAAATTTTGAAATTTCAATGCAATGGTACTTAAATTTCGGGAAAAATAAGAAGTAGGTTTATGTCTGACCACCCTAACCACAATAAGATGATAATATTTTTTTATAATATTTTAGATATAAGTAAAGGACTCATGCCCCGATGTGATGCATATTTTTTTCCAATTAAATAATTATTTATGAATTTTTTATTACAACTTTTAAAAAAATATAAAAACTCATATGTCTAACCACCTTAACTTGGTCAAAACTTCATGAAATTCAATTTTTCTTTTTTTAATCCTATAGTATGTGAATCATAGAAATTGACACATATTTTGGATTCAAAAAATGTGATATCATTTGAAATCTATAGATGTTTTTCAATCAGCCTATCAATTAGGACTTTAGTCGTAATTTGAATAGAAAATAAATAATAATTACTTATTGAATTCAAAGTAAAGCATAATTTATATTGGTGCAAATCTGAGAATCTCCTTTAAAAACCCTTTTCGTTTCATCAATTTTGGGTGCAAAAACAGTCGTCAGCCACATACCCATCATATTGCCACTTTTTGGCGCATCATGATCCTGCACATACCCCCCTACCTCTATTTTATGGTCCTACCATGTTGGGGCTCGATATTTAAAAAAATTGTTAACTAAAACTTAATTAAATGATTTAAAAAATATTGACCACAAAACCAAAAGTTTAAATTATAATCTCCTAATATTTTACCAACCTTTCCAAATTGTAATCAAATATAAAAAAATTCTAAAAAATGTAGCCTAAGAACAACTTTATAAAAATCCCTAAAATTATGATGACTTAGTCAAAATGATTGAAAATAACTTAAAATTATTACCATAAGCAGATTAAGATGTCCTTGTTCAACCTTTAAGAATCACAACAATATGCTATTTTGTAGCCCTGTTAGCAAATTTAGTGGAAACACTAATGTCATAGTAATTCTCTCAAATCTAGACTCCAAACAACCTTAAATCTATCACATCACCCATAGTCAATAATTAGGAGTATAATAAAATAAAATAAATAAGAAAAAGGAAAGAGAGTATGGTTATGAAATTTTTGCCAAAGGCCTTACACAAGAAAAAGAACAAAAAATAATAGTGATTTTTCCTCTTTTCTACGATAGGGAGACAACTTGTAATGAATGAGTATGATGTAGGAGAGGGAAAGAGGCATCCATGCCATTAATATGACGTTGTGACCCTTTTCTTGAGGTGGAAAATGGTAGGTAGTATAGAAAATAGGAAAATTAAGTAGACCTCTACCAATGACCTCCATACATCTACAACATAGGCTCATTTTAGGGCAAAAAATCCTTGAGAATGTGAGTTAGCAAAGGAAAAATCGAGAGAATTGTAGAGAATGGTATGATGGAGAGACGACGTATAGAAAAAAAAAAGTGAGTAGAGAGGAAAATAAAATCACATGAGGGAAAGAATAAAGGGAAAAACATGTGGAGAATATAGTAATTTTATGTAGGAAAGAAGAAAACAAAGTTTAAGGAAAGATAAAGGCAGAGGGAAGGCATTAATAGAGGAAAATGGGGAAATTTCAAGGTAGGAAAACCATTAAAATGTGAGGAGTAGTCTTAATAGGATAGAACATCATATACTAGGTATTTATGACTTTCTTAAAAATCATGTCTGTGTAAAACTTTCTTTAGTAGGTTATTAGAAATGAACCCCTCATTGGTCAAGGTAATAGTTCAATAGGTTATTAATGTTTGATGTTATAATTGCAAGGGCCAATTCCTATCACCATAGCCTTCACAAAAAAACGCATGCAAGAAGATTTCTATGCACAAACTATCTCTTGAATGATTTCAAATTGTGTTTGATTCTCTTTGTAGCTAATAGTGTGTGAAAAAGATTTGAAGTGCATGCTTACTATCAATACTATCAATACTATTAACCAAAAATTTGAGGGGAGGGTATCATAATTATATTTGAATGTGACCTAATAGTAAATTATATTTGAAAAAAGCGGGATTATATCATTAATAGCCATTGACGGGTACGATAGAGTTGTAGGAATCCATGAGTGCTAAGTTGTGATAAATAGGAGCTAGTAGGGTATCTTGTAGCTATTGGAAAATTGTATCACCCGTAATTATTAATTAGATGAGGGTTTTTATTAGGAAACCCAAATGTATGTTCCTAGAGAGAGACCTTGTGACCTAATAACTACATTTGACTTCTATCTTTTTCGGAAGCAGGTACATAGGTAGTCCTTGGGAAAAAGATTCCCTTCTGACCTCAATTTCATAGGGGAGGGTTTAGGGTTATTCCTAACTTGTTTGACCTTTATTGTTTAGTAGGCTTCATTTTAAGGCTGAAATGGGTATTAGATGATTATGAATATGTTAAGAAAACCTGATAACTTGTATTTAATGCATAATGTGCTTCTTAATAGTAATTTGAATTAAGTGAATTGATTTGACTATTTTATAGTCAATATTTGTTAATGTGTACATGTAGTAGAGGTCATCTCATGTTGGTTTAATGTGAATCTTATGTGTTTATGAAATTCAACTCAAGAAAGGTTTACGAATCTATGTAAGGATCCTAAGTCAATTGATTGTGATATAATTATCCAAGTCCACTTGACCAATACTGTGAATCTTGTTATGCATGACCCCCACAAGTGTGAACCTCTAAGGTATTCGAGCAGTGGTAGGAAGTCATTAGATCATGCAAATGATTCATACTTGGGCTACTACAAGGGATTAGGTATCATTCACTTATTCATGAAGGTGAAGGTTCTTAGGGCTACCTTAGTTATGATATGAGAATGATTGTGTGGGTAGTTACCATATTATGCAGATAATGGTAACTAGGATAACCATTGTATCAGGAGGGTTCATTGGTAGTCACCTATAACATGAGGGTGATCGATGTTAGGTACTACTTGGGTTGTGAAAAAGATACCTAAAAGTATCACTAAGGTTAGAGGATGTAATATGTCGAAAGATACTTCTTAGGTGGATATAGTTGTTTCAAATAGTGGCCTATAGGTGATTGAAGTTAGAATCCATTAGGCTAGATAGGTTCACTAATTGTGGAAATCTCACTTGTGCCTATAAGGCCCTTGGGATGGAGGGTGGACCCCCAATGTAGTATGAGATACATGGAGTCCTCTTCCCAATGGTCTAATGGTATACTTGACTTTATTAGGATTGAGGAAAAACCCCCAATGTAGTATAAGATACACTGATTTCTCTTCCCAGTTACATGATGGTATTGAAGACCAGGGAAAAGGATGGGACCAACAATGTGGTTTGCAAAGCATTGGCATTCCTCTTTTTATCTAGAATGCAATATGGATAGGTATTAGTCTCCCACTATTTATATACTAATCCATAATTGTGTATTTGTGTAAATGGCCTTGGGTTTTGTGCACATTGTTATTGATACCCTTGCTAGTGATGACATCAAGTAGTATGGGTTGCTTGATTATTGTCACAAATGGTGGTGGATTGGGAAAAGTATGAGATCTACAATGTAGTATGGGATGCACTGATATTCCTCTTCCAAGTAAAATTTTCTTATGGGTTCATGTGATTGTGAATCAAGTAGTGGGATGATGCATATATTAGGTTGCATCCATTTCAACTATACTAGTTGTTCTTTATGTGAACATGTGATGTGGATTATCACATTAGATATATGTGATGTATGCTTGAGCTAATCAATGTTCTACTTGTGATGTACAAATGAGTTATTTTCCATTGTACTTGTGATGTGCAAATGAGTTAGCCACTATTCTACTTATGACGTTTATATGAGCTAGTCATTGTTGTACTTATGATGTGTGTATGAGTTAATCACTAATATACTTTTGATGTGTATGAGCTATTCGTATAGTGTATATGCAATGTATGTTCAAGATAGTCATTATGTATGATCTTTAAATTGTGAAATAATATGACCTTTGTGTGAAATTGTGGATGTTTATGCACTAATGATTAGTAGTGATTGGTATGGAACCAACATTTGATGAAAAATTATTATCATACTATTATAATTGAACTAAGTTGGTATCGTATGCTTAATTAGTAGCCATGAGTTAAAAGTGAGATTAGAGATCTCATACAATAGGAGAGAATGAACTCCCTCTAACATTGATGTGCAAACTACAAATCTCAAATTTTCCAAAGGGGGTATGTAGGAAAGGTCATCATGAATGAACTCTTAAGGTCTAGTTCTGGGTCTAGGAAAGACCTTGACTACATGAGAAATTAACACTTTCAAGTCTAAGCATATAAGTAGTTTTAGTGTCAAAAAATATCGTTGGGGAAATTTTCACAATTGTTTGGGACCTCCTTGTAGATTTAGGCTTAATATTACCTTGATTTAGTGTTGTAATGTGGATGACACATTCAGATTAGGTCTTTGGCCCTTGTGAACTAATGGATTTTAATGGTACCTTGCTCAAGTGTTGTAACCCACTTTCACACTTTTCTAGGGTTTTATTAAATAAATAAGCATAATAAATCTACTTTTAATCAACCTTAATCTTTCCTTATTTGGAGTGTTGTAAAGTGTTGTTACACACTTTGACACTTCTCTAGGCTTGCCATTAATAATTGGGCTTTCTTATGCTTTAATTGGTCCTATTTTGCATCCACAAGCCTCATTTGATGCATGTGTTCCTAACTTATGTGGCCCATATTTAGTGTCTGGGACTCATTCGCCACCTTGGGCGAATGAGTCCCACCTATATCTTTTGGCCCTAAACTAGTTTTCACACATTTCTAAGCACTTGATTTTCCCATACATTATGCCTGATGGGACTCATTTGTCACCTTGGGTGAATGAGTCTTGTGTGGCCAAAAATCAAATTTAATTCAATTTTTTTGTCGAATTTTATTCTCTTAGATCTGATGTTGGCTTGTAGTGTTGTAATTTTGAGAATTCTTGCATAATTGAGTATAAATACAAGGTTCTTTCATACATATTCTCACCTAGAATTCAAGAGAGTTCACAAGAACATTTGAGCATTCACAAGAGAATTCAAGAGCATTCAAGGGTATATTATCAAGAATCTTAGAGCAAGATTTGAAAGTGTCAATCATCATGCCAAGGATTTCATATATCATGTTTGTTAAATTGTGCTAACAATTGTGATGTAGAGTTTATGATTCAAGGAAGTGTTTCAAGCAAGATCATCATTCAAGCAAGAGTGAAGAACCACATCCATTGCATCCATTTCAATCATATTTGCGGCACCTTATTGCTAGGGTTTGATGAGTTGCAACAAGGGGTTTAACCAAGGTAAACCCCTTCCACTAACCCAACAACATTTTCCCCTCTCCTTTGTGTGTGATTTGTAGGTTTATGTTGCATATTTCATAAGGAGAAAGATTGGAGAAAAGTTGTCAAGTGATCAAAGTTTTCATCAAACCTTGAAGAACCTTAGAGGTCATCTATAGGTTTCCAACCGAAGATTCATCTATCCAAAAATCAGTCAGGAAGAATAGATTAGACTAAGA
Source organism: Sequoia sempervirens (assembly GCA_007258455.2). Taxonomy (NCBI): domain Eukaryota; kingdom Viridiplantae; phylum Streptophyta; class Pinopsida; order Cupressales; family Cupressaceae; genus Sequoia; species Sequoia sempervirens. The sequence goes on along the minus strand of VDFB02088600.1, from coordinate 15,001 downwards.
AGAGTAGAATCAACTTTGAAAGTTGCAGAAAAGGCCAACTAGGCTGATTCACCACTTCTGGTGAATGAGTCTCAATTCCAGTACATTTCTAAGATCTTGTAGATTTGGATACCCTTTTCACAAATTTTTGTTCCTACACATTTTCCCAGAAACTGGACTGATTTTTCCAGCTTGATGATGTTGGAAAGAGACATTGCACAAATCATCTGGTGCTATCATTGATGGCAACCCTAGTTAGTAATCCTATCTTCACTTCAATATTTTCTTGTACTGGAAGTCAGATTGAAGATATGTGTTAAACTATCTAAGCTAAAACAAAGCATCTGACGGAATTGTGTACATCAAGTCATATGCAATTTTTTGTTATCATTTTGAGTTGTGGATCTCAAGGAAGGCCTTTTGATGTATGAACTATCTTATCTTTGAATCATAGAGCCTCGTATTGATTTTTGTGCAAGTTAGAAGATTCGGTTTGATGATTTTCAATCTAGCAGTGTGAAAAGGTTGACTTGATGAGCGTAGCATGTTACAAATATTCAAGGAATAATTCTTGAAGGTGTTTCATGTTCAAGATATTATTTTGGGTCCTCACTATGTTTTTGCTGACATTGTATGATTCACATTAATAATTGTCTATGGATTGAGCTGACATTTTGTACATGTTTAATATTTTGTTGAAGCCGACATATGGTTGATGTAATCTCTTATTGAGGATATATATAAGTGATTACTCATATCATTTTGACGTGTGTTGTGAAAGTCAGAAGGATTATAGATCAATTGTGTGTAGTTTCACTTGAGCAAAAAAAGATTGATGATTCGAATTAAGGCAGACAAAGTTTCAAAAGAAAAATTAGACAGAGTGTGAAGAATGTTGTAAATGTGCTTAACCGAAACTATACTCAGGCATTAGTAGATGCTACTTTCATAGTTCATCACCTCTAGTTGTCTATCTACGATTCTTCTTTTGGGAAGTAAGCCTTTTTGTATTTGAGTAGTGAGCTTTAGGTAGTGTGCTTGAATACATGTGCATTCCCCATTTGTAAACACTTATTTTGAGTATACTCATATTGTGGATTAACCTCCACTATGGTTTTTCCCCTAACAGGGTTTCCACATGAAAAAATCCTTGTTTTATGGTGTTGTGGTTGATTACTTTATGTTCTTGTATCTTTCTTTTGGTTCAATGCTATAAGTTGATTAAGGATCAAGTTAATAAAGTTAAATTTTGCATAACATTGATTCACCCCCTATTAGTGTTCCTTGATTCCAACAATCAGTATCAGAGCCTAGTTCCTCAGAAGAAGTTTAATAGCTTGGGAAATATTCAGGAAGGTAATTCAATTGATTTCAACAGTCTTCAATAACAACTTTTGGTGGCACTAGATGATCTTGATTAGTCCAAATTTGAAGTCTGGGAATTGCAAGCAAGCCTCATCAATTCTAATAAATCCATTCAATCATTGAAAGATCAAGTCAATAAGTCCAAGGAAAAGAGAAAGAATCTTTGTGAACATCTCAAGCAGAAAGAAAGTAAAAGCATGGAAGATGAACACTTGAGTCAAGCCTTGAAGGAAAAGACAGAAGAATGTGAAAAGCTTACCAGAGAAAATGTTGTCCTATAGCATGAGATGGAATCTATTGTGATGAGGATGACCAAGGAGATTGAAGACAAAAAGAAGAATGAAGAGAATCTTACTCAGTCCTTGAAAGAAAAATCTGAAGAATGTAGTAGAATCAATGATGGATTCAATCGGTTGGAGCTTGAATTGCAACAATCTAGAAACAATGAAGAATGAAAGACAGATTGTTACTCTCAAAGATGAACTTGATATTGCAAATGAATACAAGGAGAAGTTCAAGATTAGCTCAGCTAAGCTTGATGAACTGATTCAAAGTCAAAGGATTGGAAGTAACAAGCGAGGTCTTGGATATGAGAAAGGAGAAAGCTCCAGATCTGGTCAAAGGAATTTCAGGTTAGGAAATCAGATGAACAGAGCTAGAAGGTATCCAGTAAGACAACCCAATGCCCAAAAGTTCAATGGATACTATTTTGTTTGTAATAAATTTGGTCATACGACTGCTCAATGTAGAATTCGAATGAATCTAAGTGGTCCATCATTATCTAGTTAGTGTTTCAATTACAATAAGTATGGTCATAAGTCAATTGAATGCAGAAATATGACAAACAACTCTTTCAATAGAGATGTCAAATGTTATGCCTACAATAGATTTGGCCATATTTCTAACCAGTGCAGATCAAGAGAAAATCATTGGAACAACTGGGATATAGACAAAGAAATGTAGTGTGCTATAACTGTAACAAACTCGGTCACATTACAAGATTTTGTAGAAGCAAGAAGGGTCTGGTAAACAAAGGGAAAAATATGCACAAGGATGATAAGGGAAAAGGAAAAGTTACTACAAATGAGATCAAGAAGTAAATGAAGAAGACATGGGTGAAGAAGAGTGCTTCTAATGCAGGAAATGATTCCACACCAGAATCTAGTATAGAAAATTTCTCTAGGAATTAGTTTGAGGCCTTTGGCCTAGGGGGAGCTCTCATGAATATATTTTACCCCCCTTGTCGGTAGTTGATATTAGAATGTGGAAAATTGCAACGATTGCATTGATGATCTACAACTGTTTTGGGATCTCTTGTGGAGGAAAATTATGCAAAATTGAAGGTCCGCAAAAGAATTCTCTTTCACATAATATGAAAATAGGGTATCCATAAGACCTAGGGAAAAAGCATTTATTGCAATAAAAAGTTAGGTGTATGAATGATAAAAGGTTACTTCTATTCATCATTCTTCACATTGCATTTTGAGAAGCAGATGTTTGGAGAGCTCTATAGAAAATTTTTGCGTGAAGAAAGTCTAAAGGTGATTCAATGATCAAACCCTAATCCAACGAAAGGTATTTATCTACAAACCTTGTGAATTTGAAATTTTTGGAAATGGCTGCTCAGTTGGTTGTAGATATTAAGGATAGGCCGCACCCAAAATTCAAATGGCACCCATTCAAATCTTTTGAGATAGAACCATTAGTTGCATTTTCTTCCATTTTGTATGGTGTTTTGCATATTAAAGATATTAGGGAATACATTCATGCAAATATTGAGGAGTTAGGAAGCTCCCACTTGTTAAATTTGTATAAAAATCACATTGTGGCAGAAGATCTCTATGTAAGGCCTGAATTTAAGACTTTGGAGGAGAACACAAATTGTGAAGCTTCCTGTGTTTGAAAAAAAAGAATGGGTTTGGTATATATTGATTTGAGTGAATGTTGAGTTTATGGGGTTAATTCATCCTTTCAAGATCACAAAGGAAGCTATAAGGATTTTTACTAGAGTTTGAATTCATTTGATGGGTTGCTGACATTAAAATTTGTGAAGAACCAAATAGCCACTAAGGCAACCAGTTCATTTTTTGACAAAAGAGTAATGACAACTAATGACATCATTGAAGTGGATGTAAGATTTTCTTCTATGGTCATTGGCTATAAAATCTATCACTCCAGCTGGGATAACTCTGTATCTGGTACTGCAATCTATGCAGCTTATCAAATGGTCAAGGAAAATGCAGAATATGACTTATGTGAGTTACTCCAGAGCCAGCTAATTGAAAATCTTGGCAAAATCAAGAACGATAAGAAGAATTCTTTCAAATATGGCAATATGTTGTTATTTCTATTCTTCTACTTCATGAATGAAGTTATGAGAGTTGGAAAAGTGTAATGGAAAGGTGATAAATTGGTAGTTGTTCAAATCAAAGACATCTTGTGTAGAATTGGTGACAACAAAGCAAGGAAAACTGCTATTTGGGGTTACTTCAAAAGTTTTCAGAGTGAAATGCAAGCTAGGGAAAGGATTCCTACATCTATTATGGAAAAATATAAGGAAACTATTTGCTTCATGGTTGACATTGATCAGTGTTTGATGGAAGCAGCTGAACCTAGAACAGTTTGGATAATGCCTATGGGATATGAGGCCGAATAACACATTTTGGAGTTGTATGCCAACAATTATTGAGTAAACCTCAGGATTTGACAGAAGAAAGTTTTGGTACATTTGAAGAGAAGGATATGAAAGCGCATGAACAATTGGAGAAGCCTATGATAGTCTAGAAGGTGAGAAAGGAAATTGAAGCTTTTGTAAAACACATGGGCATATCAATTGAAGCAATGAGGGAAGCTAGGAGGAAAAGAGAACAAGCTAAAGAAGGAGAGCTTGCTAGAACCAAGTTAGCTATTCTAGCAACATCCTCTGCCATATCTAGATCTATAAGGAGCTTTGCACTCTCATCTAGTCCTACAAAGAAATCAAGCCCAGTAAAAGCTCAAGTCAAGACATCTGGGAGAGAAGGAAAGAGGAAGAAGGATAAAATAATAAGTCTATGTTGTAGTTGAAGATAATGAAGAGATTGAATCTGATGAAAAAATGCAATAAATCAAGCATAAGGGCACAAAAGCATCAAAATTCTCTAAGGACAAGCCCTCCAGTGAAGAGAAAGCAAAGAAAAAGGTGAAAACTGATAGATCAGGTATGACAATAGAGGAAGTGGAGAAAGCTTTAATCAAGGATGGTAATCTCAAACCACTTTATGAATGGTATGACACTTTTGATAGTGTCAATTAGAGAACTATTGAATAATCTATAGTAAAATATTTGAATGTTTTCAATATGAATCTCATAGAAATAATGTTAGAGTTACCTTAAGGGCTATATGAAGTCTTAGAAATGAGGAGAGTAAATGCAAGAACTGAAGAAGAACAGATGAGAAAATGCATACTTGTCGATCTATGTCTGATAATTTCAATAGAAGAAATGAAGAAAATCCTTAATGATGCCAAAAAGTATTTTAAGAGAAGAACAAGGGTGAATAAGTTGATGATCAGATAGACTGAGGAAGTGGCAAAATATACTAAGAAAATTCTTAAGGCGGTTTTGTTGAAGATTAGCTACAATGTTTTTTCTGAAGAAGCTCATGATGAAGATGTTCCATCTGGTTTGGAAACTAAAGAATGGAAAGAAGACAAATTTGAGGACACTCAGAATCCTCTAGATATGCAAGATACTAAAATTCCTATGGAGACTAAAGCTCCTAAAGTTGATGAGATAGAGATTCCCAAAGGAAGGCAAGAATCTATGATTGAAGAAAAGAAGGCTGAGGAAAAGGAGGTTGATATGGAAGCAAGAGACACTGCAAAGGCAGTAAAGAAGTTTTTAGAAGAACAACAGGAGGAGTTTGACCCTAAATTGGTTAAAGGTCCTATCAACCTGGCCACTCTATCTTCTATTCAGAAGCTGAAAGTAGCATCATTTGCCCAGGCTAAGGAAAGGGAGGAGATATTGAAATCTCACATTGAGGAAAGTGACCTGCTAAGCCTTGCATCTAGTATCTTGTTGAAGATCATGCCTACATATGTTAAGGATTCATTAGATTCTCCCTCTGGTCAACTAAAGAACATATCAACTCTGTAAGTACTCATTTTGAGTCTCTTGAAAAGTCAGCTGAGAATAAGGTTAAAAAAGAATTGGATGCAAAAAGGTTCAGTAGATTGAAGAGTATGATTGCTAATGATAAATCTTTGTTAGCTACCTGTGTAAAGAATATTCAAGGTGCTTTATCTGAGGGTGGAAATATCTACAAGTCATGCTTATCATTGTCTAAATTCACTGAGGTCACTGAGAAGAAAATTAAGGAATATGAGAAATAGTTAGCAAATATTTCTCAAGCCTTTGATCCTCTAACGGTTTCTATGAGTAAGCAAGAATGTCAACTCATATCCTTGCTTGAAAAAATTAAAATTTTGAAGCATGAAAATGACAATTTTTTTGAAAGAGTATGTGAGCTTAGAGGATTGATTGGTCCTAAAATGGTGACAATGCTTAGTGCATTAAAGGAAGCACATGATGCTATGGCTTTTAGTGATGTAACAAATCTTGAGTCAACAAAGATGAAATCCTACCTATTCTATGGTCACATGACTATTTTGGAGAGTCTCAAAAAGGGTTGGGACACTAGCTTAAGCCTATTGAAGAACAATTTTGGAGACATATTTTAGTCCATGTAAGTTAGAAAAATATATATGTACATATGCAGTTTGTTCATTGTACTTTTGTTTGATTTTTGGTATGCGAATTCTCGTCTTTGTCATTGATGTCAAAGGGGGAGTGTGGGGCAATGAAAAATGTTAAATTAATCTCAGGGGGAGTTGTGTTTTGAAGTTTTGAGGATTGCAGTGTATTCATGCTGGTATTGATTCCGACACTTAGTCATTTTTCACTAAGTGTTGCCATCAATGCCAAAGGGGGAGATTGTTGGCAAGAGACACTACACAAGTCATCTGGTGTTGTCATTGATAGAAACCCTAGTCAAATATCTTATCCACACTTTATTATTTACTCATATTGGAAGTCAAATTGATGATATGTGTTAAAATGTCTTAGCTAAAACATAGGATCTGACATAATTGTGTACATTGATTCATATGCATTTTTTTGTTATCATTTTGAGTTGTGGATCTCAAGGAAGGTCTTTTGATGTATGAACTATCTTATCTTTAAATCATAGAGCCTCATATTGATTGGTTTGCAAGTTAGAAGATCCAGTTTGATGATTTTTCAATCTAATAGTGTGAAAAGGCCAACTTGATTGTTGGAAATAGGACACCATTGAATTGCAATCCTAAACATTATTTATTTCATGTATCTCCTAAGTCCTTGGAATGTGTTCATCAACACTAGGATTAGGAAGAGATTAATATTTGATGAAATAATCATGTTAATTGAAATTTGCAATTAATTCTAAATGTTAGGAGCATGTGAGGGCATCCATTTTTAGTTCCTAAATAATAGGGGCACATGGGGTACCCACATGGTAGGTGACACTCACCTTGAGTTTAGTTAACTATTCAGAGTAAGAGATAACACTTTTTAATGCATGTAAAGATCCTAGGAGTTAGGGTTTGATGTTTGCATGCATGAAGTTTAGTTCATATTAGTTCAGTTCAGTTCATAATCAATTTAGTTTAGTTCAATTTAGTTAAGTTCAATTCAGTAATCTACTTCAAACACTGAATAATAGATTAATTCTTGGGGTATTTTTTTTCCCAAAAGGGTTTCTCCACAGTACATGCTTGTGTAATCTTTCTAATATCCTATCTACTTCTTGTATGAACTTCTATCTACATTCTAGAAATAGTAAAATGGATTAATCAAGATAATCACTCACAAATAATTTGTAACAAAGGAAAATAATATTTGTATCAACAATATTAAATTTTTACAAAGTATTAAGCTAAGAAAACATCTCAATTTTCAACATTGATGAGTGTAGCGTGCTGCAGATATTTGAGGAATAATTCTTGTAGGTGTTTCGTGTTCGAGGATATTTTTTTGGGTCCTCACTATGTTTTGGTTGAGATTGTATGATTCACATTAATAAATGTCTATGGATTGAGCTAATAGTTTTTACATGGTTTATATTTTGTTGAAGTCGACATGTGGTTGATGTAATCTCTTGTTGCATATATATATATATAAGCGATTAATCATCATTTTTAGGTGTGTTGCAATGTGATGTGAAAGTTAGAAGGATTATAGATCGATTGTGCATAGTTTTACTTGAACATAAAAAGATTGGTGAATCAAATTAAGGCAGACAGAGTTTCAAGAGCAGAATCAAACAAAGTGTGAAGATTGTTGTAAATCTTCTTAATTGGAACTATACTCAGGCATTAGCAGATGCTAATTTCATAGTTCATCTACTCCAGTTGTCTATCTGTGATTCTTCTTTTGGGAAGTAAGCATTTTTGTATTTGAGCAGTGAGCTCTAGGAAGTGTGACTGAATGCATGTGCATTCCCCATTTGTAAACACTTATTTTGAGTATACTCATATTGTTGATTGACCTCATATTGTTGATTGAACTCCACTGTGGTAAACACTTGTTATGGCGTTGTGGTTGATTGCTTTGTGTTCTTGCATCTTTCTTTTGGTTCAATGCTATAAGTGGTTTAAGGATCAAGTTAATAAAGTTAAGTTTTGCAGAACACTGATTCACCCCCCTCTCAATGTTCTTTGATTCCAATAAGCGAATGAGTCCCAATTAGTAGTAAAAGTAGATTTTTCAATGTTCAAGACCTCCATTTCACCCTCTCCAATTTCCCTTGAGTTGTACACTTTCTATTTTATAGTTTTCTATGTTTTGTTTACTTTTCTAGGTCATTTTGTGTTAGTTTGCATTCAATTAGGTTTTCACATTTCATCTTTCATTTCATTGTATTTTCCAAGTTTAGACTTGGTGGTGAACCCCTCATTAGATCACATTCATCCCCTAGGACAACCCTCTTGCAAGATCTATTTCCCTTTTGTATTGAGATCTCAAGGGTTTGTTCTTGAGTGCAAGTTAGTGAAAATTACCCCTTTTAGGTCTAAAACCCTAAACATGGGAGAGAACCAATTTTCCACCTTTCATTGGGTGAATATGCATTTAGAACATCATAATTCTGATTTGGAGTGTATTTTAATCCTAGATTTGGCTTGCATTAACATTGCATTAGGATTTGAATTAGTTAATTTGTATTCTAGGGTTTTAAATTTTGCATTAGTGGAAGCTCATTTAGCTTGCATTTTTGCACCTCATTTCATTGAAAATCATTCAAATTCAACATTTGGATCTCAAACATAGATCATAAAACACAAAAAGCATAAAATCCAATTCAAAAATTCTAAAAAATTTCAAAAAAATCATCACTGGAACTCATTCGCCACCCTAGGTGAATCAGTCCCTCTGCATATTCTATATTACATTTCTAGCATTTACAATTCAGTTTTTGAGTTTCTATTTGTTATTTCTTTTCTATTTCAATTTCCAGAATTTCAGTTATAAGCATTTTATTGTTCTTAGCTTACATGGCATTTACATTCACCTTGCATTTAGTATCTTTTGTATGAGTATTTAGTGTCCTATTGCTAATAATGTAGTGAGAAAATTTTTGAGACTCATGTCATCCCACGATAGCACAATCATTGTGGATCTTGAGTTGTATAGCTCTTTCACTCCTGGTACTGACATTAATACACTAGATATGGACAATACCTTTAAAAACTCTTTGCCTTCAAGTAGCATGCCAATTGAACCAAGGAATGATAGTTTCCTACAAGAAAACATAATTTGCATTCATGAGGACCTATTACACCTACAACATCAAGTGCAAAATGATAACATTTCAACTACAACCATACCTACCATAGTTAACATTCACCGCATGCTTGAAAGTGAAGATGGCCTTGACCTGGTGAAAAAGATAGTTCAATTTTTTGGAAAACATATCACCTCAACTACTAGTTCTCCTTTGCCAATGAGCAATGTTACAAGTCAAGAAGGAACTCAAATTCCTCCTCCCACAAAAATTGCCTCAATATCTACCTATAACCAATCCTGAAGTCACAACAACAATTCAACAAGTGAGTAATGTGATTACTTCCCTAGGTCTTCCTGCTAGCATCCCTAGTTCCTATGGCACTGCAAGTTATATCTTCTACCACTTTAACACCTAGAAGCGTTCCATTCACATTCCCTACAAACACATACACTCCTTCCCCACTTTCACTTCCATCTCATAACAAAAACAATGGCCCTCTCATAGCTCAACTCTTCCAAATTGTTTCATCCCTTCAAAAAAAAATTCCACCATAAACTAAAATCAAAATGGACCACCTACATATTATGTCAAAATCAGTCCATTATCCTTGGTGATATTGGGAACACTAATGCCAGAAGGTGTAGAGGTTCCTAGATTTGAGAAATATGGAGGAAAGGGAGATCCTTCTAACCATGTTAATGCCTATACTGCCTCATGTAGTGACTTTTTCCTTGACAATAAAATATTGGCGAAGCTTTTTCCTAGGTCCTTGAAAGATACTACCTTGGAAGGGTTTTCTTCTTTACCGAACAACTCAATTCACTCATTCAATGAACTTGTTAAGGCATTTGTAAACCATTTCCAAGTGCATATGACTCCCAAGATGAACTTGTCTGATTTGATGAGATGTAATCAAAAAGAGGAAGAAAAGATAATTGATTTTATGTCATGCTATCAAGCGCTTTATTCCTAAATTGATGTCAAGGTCCTTAACCCACACCTTCAAAAGATGTTCATAGAAAATTTGCAAAGTAAAATTCAAGACAAGTTTACCATGATGAAATTACCATCATTCATGCACTTGTGTACTACCCTCCATGATTATCAAAATTTGGTTAGTATTTGAGATACAAAGTCAACTTCTAGCTGAATTGAGAAATCTGAGCCTGCAAACCAAAACAATTCCCAACCTTTTAGGAAACAGAATAAGGGGTTTCTTCAATTTAATCCCCCTAAAAAAAAACTCAAAATTTCAATAACCAAGTAGTTGTTGTCAAAGCCACAATACCCTTTAGCTATAGAGACCTAAAAAGACAATTCACTCCCTTCCCTGATACCCTTCATAACACAATGACTCAACTTTTAGAACAACAAATGATTACCTTTCCTTCTATCCAAAAACCCAACCCTAATAAGCCTTTATCCCCAAGCTTTAATTCAAATTCTTATTGCCACTATCACCAACAAAACGGACATGACACAGAACATTGCAAGCATCTTAAACATCTGGTGCAAGACCTCATTAATTTTGGTCATCTTTCTATTGGAGGTGTTAGTGATCAAGGAAATAAGTTTGTTGCCCCTCCTAACCAAAACTTATAAATTTTCACCAACCCAATGCCAAAACATAATATTTCATTTGTCAAAGCTAGTGACAATACAAATAATGATGCGATGAATGTTGACACAAATGATGATAACAATGATTCTATTTAGTATGATACTATCACTAATTTAATCCTATAGATGAAATGGTAGGGGTGATAGACGTCATTCATCGTAAGGGCTAAACTAAGATTCCTCTTGACATTTCTTTCTCCTCTAAGGATATAATTAAGCATGCACCTAATGGTTCTCTCTACATAGTTGGTCGTATCTATGACAAGCCCACTATTGTGATATTAATAGATCTCGCCTATGGAGAGAATGTGATCACCAAGGAATTCTTACTTTTGCATGAACACTATCAAGATATATATGATAAACTAAAAGCATGGATCAAAAAACACAATGGTTTTGCTTTCCCTACGATAGGATTGATCACCTTACCATTGCAAATAGGACCAAAAACATTAGATGTTACATTCTCCATCATCTCGTAGTCAAACCAAATTCGTGTGAAGCTAGGCCACCCATGGTTTTGCTCCATGAAATTTTCCCCTTTGGTTGCACATAAATGCTTAAAGTTTCCCTTTGACAATGAAATATTCACTATTCACCATAGTAGCTTCAACCCTTTGTCATCGAAAGGAAACTTTTCCTTAGATGCCTTTTGGCCTGGGCCCATAGAACCTATAAAACCACTAGAAGATTTCTTTTTCCTATCCTACCAAAAATTCAAAGCAAAGAAAATAGCCGAACTTTCTCTCTAAAACATATCCCCATCAACCTCTCAACCTACAATCCTTAATGAAACCATGCTTGAACCTAAATAATTCCCAAACAACCAAGACCAACCTAAGACAAAACCTTCACCTACATCTTTCAAATGACCAAGAGACAATAAAAACAACCCCGTCACACCTCATAAAATCAAACAAGTATACAAAGTCAAAGAGATAGTGGTTGAACAACCTCCCATATTTCCTTCTATTCCTCCCCTTAGGGAAGAACATAAACCCATGGTTGATCAACCCGCTCCTACAAAAATACATCTTGAAAACAAAACTAAAAGAAATAGAGGTGCTAGAGAGTGTAGGTGTAGACGTCGTTCCCTTGCTCACAGGTTACATGAAGAATTAAACAAAGAAAATCAAGATCAAAACTTGACTGAAGCAATGCATGATGAATCTACTCTTTCCATGAAACAAAAAATCCCAATACAACAACCACAACAAGAGTTTAACTCTTCCACCTACATTATCCTTTGACCTCTTGTTGTGATTAATTTGGATGACGATGACAAGGTTGCTAAAATTTATGAAGAGGTGCGTAATGAATTGAATACATCGTTTTCCTCTTCCATGAGCTTAGATGACAATGTTGGACACCAGGAACACTGAGAGGGGGGGTGAATCAGTTTTCCATAATATTTGAATTTCAAATAAGATCTTACACTATCAACAACAAATAAACAAAGGGAAACATGCATACACATAATTAACAACACAATGTGAACACCATAACACCAAGATTTTTACGTGGAAACACTGTTAGGGGAAAAACCACGGTGGAGATTAATCCACAAGGTATACTCTATTAAAAGTATAATAAAAAGGGAATGCACTTGCATTCAGGCACAATACCTAGAGCTCACTGCTCAAAATACAAAAGAGGACTTACTATCCAAAAGGAGTTTGGATTAAATCTATTCAAAATATGAATTGAGAAAATAGCATTTTCAAATGCCTGGATTCAGTTCCAATGAAGCACATGAAATAGATTATGGACCTTCTGCCCAATTCGCACTTCTGCTCTGCCCTGCTTTGCTCTACTCTACAAAAACCCTTCTGTTACACAAACAAAATTCGCTTGACAAATCCTCTGATAATACCTCATGTACAGTTGTTTTGCACTTTTTTCACACACACCTTCTCACCACTTCATACATTACACCCAAAATGAATTATTGATATCACTTATATATCCGCTAACAAGAATTTTATTTTGATATGTCATCTTGCAACAAAATATAATACACTTCCACAAATCGGCTCCAATCACCAATTAGAATTAATGCATACCCACACAAGTCGGCTAGACTATAGTAGGGACCCAAACCAAAATTCCCAACATAAGAAATAGTTAAACACATACTCCTCATACATCCAGAACACGCCATACACAACAAGTTGGCCATAATGAGAAAATAAGCAATAAATCATTCTACCGAATCTCCAAACTCGTACAAGTATCAATGTAATATCATAAAACTTATCAAAAAGATAGCATACATGCTTGACAAGAATCCCTGGGGATCCAAACAACAAAATAATGATCCGGTGAAGCATCTGGATCAACTTACCAACTGAATACTTTGTTATTCATGCATTCTACCGGTAGAGTATTGTCTTCTACTTTCCTTGCCAATAGGAACTGCTTCTAAACTGTGGACCACACTACTGAATCTAGTTTCCAACAATGACAACACTAGCAACTAAAAACAATTTCCCAAAGCCATATGCCAATAGACAAATCTCCTACAAAGAGTGTTGAACCCAACACTTCCCCTAGTTTGGCACTTGTTCTTGTCCCTTTGTCTAGTTGCGTGCTTTCGGTATATAATGAACATGATTGGGAGGTGGATGACTTGCTCATAGGTAAACTCGCAGGTGCCTTACTAATCTTTTGCATTGTTTCATTTTCATTTTCTTTTATGTGATTGCATGTGCATGATGCGATCCCTCATGATATTCTATTTGATGTTCTCTCTCTCTCTTTGTGGCATTCCTCTATTTGTACCTTCATTCTTTTCTATGTCGTGCATCTTTTTTATTTTTATTTGTTTTTCATTTGTCTTGTTTTTTTCTTTTAGGGATGACACAAGGCATCGAGATGTTCATGTCTCTTCCATGTTGACCCAGAAGCTTTTCCTTTTTCTTTTCTTTATTCCTTTGTCTTGTGTTTTCCTTTTGGGGATGATGCAAGTTGTCAAGACATTCATGTCTCTTCCATGTTGACCCAAAAGGTTTTACTTTGTTTTCTCTTTTTTTGTGTCATTATTCTATTTCTATGTGTATTTGGGGGATGATGATAGTTTCGAGCTCTCTCTAAAAAACATTGCAACAAAGAACATACTAACCCCAAATCCATAGATCCTTTATGTGTTTGGTGTTTTCATTTTGGGGGCAACCACTCTTTTTTCATTTTCACTTACATGAAATGTCTTTACTTGGAAACATATGACTTGGGATAGGGATTTCTAAGTTGGCTCTCATTTCTTCTTCTTTGTTAGCATTTTTCATTTGCTACTTTAAAGTAATTCCTAACAACATGGTGTTTAGAAATTTCTTTAAAGTGGGGGCATAAATTGACATTATTTTTTTGTAATTTTTCTTTTTCTTGGTTCATGGTGTAGTTTTCTTACTTCATATGATGTGTTTGTCGCTTTGTGGGTAACATTGGGTGTGATGTCCTTTAGGAGAGTGATCTCTCTTATCATATTACATTCCTTTTAGTGGCTTGATGTGACACACTGCATCCCCTAAGTTGTGAATTTTCTATTCTTTGATTGGTCCTCTCTTGGAGACATTAGGCACAATGTTCCCTAAGTTAAAGACCTCACACAAACTAAGCAAGACTCCTTTGAACATTTCCTATTTTACATTTTACATTTTTTCATTATATGGCCACCTTGCATAACACAACTTGCATACCTATAGAGCCATCTTGTTTGTTCATGAGCTCCAAGCATACAAAGTTTTGCTTGTCTCATAAAGCTCAAATTTTTTTTTGGGTGGTGCCTTATTAAAGTTATCAGGGGGTATAACTTTGGTATGGTTTGAGCGGGAAGCCCGACTGAGGAATTACTTTCCCCATAGCCACTTGTGTGTGTGTGTGTGAGTGCATACCAGCCATGATTTTATGTTTCTCACCTTTTAGAACTTCTCACCCAGTGGACAACCAAGAGTCTCATTGCCTCAGAGTGAGTATGAATTTTTTGGACAAACAACCTAGATTTGATCCACGTCAGGATGGACAAATGGTCAAAGCTTGACCTGATTCTCTCTTATTTTATTTTCTCTCATTTTCATTTTTGGCAGTGTATGCTTGTGCTTTGTTGTTGTTCTTTACATCAATCTCATATGTGTTCTTTTGAGCCTATGTTGGTTTTCCATGGGATCTTGATCCTAGGGGCTTGATCACCCCTCTTGATTTTTGTTGTCTCATCTTATTGGCAATGGTACATT
>VDFB02088599.1:0-32987 GCA_007258455.2 Sequoia sempervirens | reverse complement strand
AAGATATTCAAGAGTTTTTTAGCAAGCAATATTTTATTTATTTGTAATTTGTAACTTGTGAGATATAAAATTTCAAATTTTCTTACTTGATATCTAGGTGGATCTTCTTTGGATAGCTAGTGGTAAAGAAAATAGCTTCTTTCTTCCTAGTTTGCTTGTAGTGTTGCAACTCTAAGATGATGATGTCTCTCACCTCAACCTTGGGTGTCATTCTCTCAATGCATGTTGAGAGGGCTTCCATAACCTTCCCATTAGCATCTATGAAGCTATTGGAGAAAAACAAAATTGGGGTTGAGGTAGTACTCTACTACATAGTTTGCAAACTCGGACTCGCCACGGACTCTGCAGCCCAAAAATATGACTCGGACTCGGGACTCGGGACTCGGCACAGACTCGAGAAAAGACTGGAAGCAGGACTCATGTAAAAAAAAGTCATTGCAAAAAAAAAAGAACAAATTAATGCATTTAGAGAACATAAGAGCCTAATTTGATTATTAAACACTCATAATTCAAAGATTACACATGTCATATGATTATCAAACACTCAATAATTGAAATTTAATCATTCATAGTCATCAAATACTCATAGTTTCAATGTATAACAACATCATAAGATTATAAATGTTTACATATAATCCTGGCTTCTTTCAACCCCAATTCAATTTGCAGACCTGTATTTCACAAACTTGAGTGTTAAAATGAAAGAAAAAGTTAAGAAAAACATGGGTTTTTAACCCCTTTTGACTCCCAGCCACACAAGAGAGTCCTGGGTTGGGACTTTTGAGTCCAACCTTAGGACTCTTTTTAACACCTTTTGACTCCCAGCCACACAGGAGAGTCCTGGGTTGGGACTCCCGAGTCTGACCTCAAGACTCTCTGAGTCCTGAGGCTGAACTCCCGAGTCCCGACCCAGGATTGTCCTGGACTCGACTCCTGAGTCCGTGGCGAGTCGACTCAGCTGGCCAATGGACTCCCGAGTCCGCGGCAAGTCCATGACGAGTCCGCTGAGTCTGCAAACTATTCTCTACTATATGAATGGGTTGGTTGAGTTGATTGTTTCACTTCCAATAAATGATCTTCCAAATGGGGACAAATCTATTTATATCTCCATTGTAATAGTTTTGGGTGGCCTCATAAATGTATCCTATTGGGTTTTGCTCCCCATCCACCAAGTGCAAAACTCTAACCTTTGGCTCTAATACATACTAAGTACAAACAAATTAGAATTACAAACTTACAAGTTACAATGAAACTAAATACTTTTAAAGTTAAAAAAGAAAGGATTCAATTTGAAATTTAAATTGAAGTTTGAAGTTACCTTGACAATTTCTATAGCTCTTTTGGCAAATGCATTATCAAAAACTATCTTTGCAGTCCTCTCTCCATCAAGCTTCTTTAAATATGTTGAGGCTAAACATCTGTTTCAATGATGTCAATGAACTAGAAATGCTTTGTAACGTTAGAAAATTAGTTGCAAACCTTGTTACCCTTGGCCACACAAGCTCTTTCTCCTTGGTGTGATCATAAACATATTTTGTTGCATTCCTTGCATCTTTTACAAAATTTTGCCTATATCCTCCAAAAGAAGGTCAAGGCAATGGGTTGCACAAGGGGTTTGAAAGAGTGTTAGATGACTCTCTTGAAGCAATCTTCCAATCGCCAAGTATGCTGTTGCATTGTTAGTGACAACTTGCACAATATTTTATATGCCCACATTTAAAATAATTTCCTCCAACATCAAGCTTAAAGTCTTTGCATTCTTTATTTTGTTGGAGGCATTAGCTAACTTCAAGAAATTCAGCTCACCATATGAAGCCACTAAAAAATTGATGAGGGCGTGGTTCTTTCCATTTGTCCGCTCATATGAAAGAATTGTGATCTAAATTTTATCTTCCATAGCTGTGTTTGCATCTACGATGGTGTCTTGGAGCAACCTCCTACTTAAGTCTTTGGGAGAGGGTGTCTTACCCTTTGATTTCAACTATCAATGCTGTTACCACATACTCTCAATATGGACTCTTTGCCACGTTGAAGGGAAGGTTGTAATATCAAAAATTTGCACATGTTTTATCTACTTCTTTGTGCACCATCTTGTTCCACCCTACACCTTGTAGTGAAGGTTGTGTTCCAAGTATGTTTTAAGGCAGAAAAAATCTAGTGATTGGGCTTTACTTAAGTTGGATGACATGGATGTGACATGTATACGTCGACTATGATTAGAGCCCGCAATGCTTGTCATATCTACCTCAGTTTGTGTTGCCAAATTAGTAGTAATGGTTGCTTCTATGGCTGCTTGTGTCCTCACCCTCCCCGATTTCTTCTTATCCAATAATGCAAGAAGTGCTATCATATCTTGTTTCACCTCTTTTGGGGTAACTGGATGCACCTTGGTGTTGTAATTGGCAATGCTTGTAATAAGGTATTTGAGGCGATTGATGCTTCCATTAAGCTTCCTCATGCATCAGGTATAGATCACTTTCATTGCTGATGGTCCCATTACGACATTTTTTCAAGTGGAGTCATGACTTCCCTAAAGGTTAAGTTTGGATGGGATGACTTCCACTTGTTCAGTCCGAACTTGATGCAAAGTTTTCAGTGGAGGGGGGGAATGAAGCGAGACAAGTGAATGCCATTGTACACTAGCTTGCAACGTTAAAAAAAATAGCATTTAGAAAAAGTACTACAATTTGAACACTATTTTTTTAAATCATGTAAAATTCAAAATACATTTGAAAAATTTAAACGTAATCCAATAATATGGTAATTGAATAGGAATCAAATTAATGATTTTGACAAAAGTAACACGTTTTACCCTAAAACATAAACCCTATATTCAAAAAAAAAAAAAGCAAAATTCTTTCACATAAACATGCGTAACTATAAATTAGCAAATACTATTACATATATTGAATTCAATGCTATAAGATTTGTCAATTGTACATGCAATAAAAAATTTAACATTCTAGAAGATTATATATATTTTACATGGCTGAAAAAAAGGGAAAAAAGAGGAAACTAACTTGCAAATGTGAATTTATAGAAAATCATTCTTTGAATCACCATATGTGTGTTCAACATGAGTGGATAGGGCTTATTAAGTGACAACATCACACTTTTGAAGTGTTTAATTTGTGTTTTTGGTGTGTTTGGCAAGTGGCAGGGTTGGACTTGTTGAATACCTTTTGAGTACATGTCACAAAACTTAAATAGGCTTGCCAAAACTCAGTGATTGAAACTCACGAGTTTACTTTCCAAAAATTCAATCTAGGGAAAAATGGCGAGTATTGAACTGCTCATCGAGATTGCAAACTATGTCTAGGACCATAAAACATAGAAAAACATTTTTTTTTTACCATAACATTCACAAGTGACAAACTGAATTGTACAACTAACCAAACATGCATTGTACAATGATAGAACATATCTGTGTTGTGTGCATGTGGTGCATATTATCCATCTTTTAGATTGCTCTATCATGAAATTCATAATGTTAGAATCAAGGTTACTGGTTTTGGGAAGTGAATACTTAGGGTGTAAGTATCTTTGGAGTATATTCTTGATTTGGACTCCAAATCATGATGTCCATGCTCATTGTAATTTATCATCGTTCCACGGGTTTTTGCGCCCCCAAAAATTCAACTGTTTTTGAGATGGGTATGTCCTTGGGAAACGAGGACTTTGGGGAAACATTCCCCTGTTGTTCCACCATCAGTGTTGCTTGTTAGGGGACATTTTGTGGGATGTTCCCCTGTTTTGAGGATTGGAAGGAGATGCTGAGACATTCTTGAGACACTCAAAGGACTTTGGGTGTGCCTTTAACACACTAGAAACTCCTAGCTGCCCCTTGCATCAAATAGCTGAAAAAATGATTTTTTTGAGAAAATAAGGCATTTTTTTAATATTTGCGCCACTAACCCTAACCCTAATGGTTTATGGACTCCACCCACACCCTATAAGCACTCACAAGAGGAAGTAAATTAGGATCACAACTTCACTCCAAATCAATATCAAGTTTCAACAGCATTGAGAAAGGCTGCAAGTTGCAACAAGAAGTTGCAAGAGTGAGAGCATTAGGATAGGAAAAGAGAGAGCAACAACAAGAGTGAGCATTTGTCAAGTCTTCATTAATTGATTGTAAAGATGCTGTGCACTATGAAGGTTTGAGTGGTTTTGAAGGCCTTAATTTGGTCTAGGTGGCGGGGGTTCTGTCCTTCAACCCCACCTTATATTGTGATGTGCCAAGGTTGCTCCCCCTTGACCCTGGTGGTGATGCTGCCTCTTGACCTTTGTGAGGGGTGTTGCCCCTTGACCCTGTCAGGGGCACTGCCCTTTGATCCCCATAAGGGATGCTGCCCCTTGAATTTGCTGGGGGCTGCAGCCCTAGACCCTTGCTAGCTGTTGTTCCCCCACCATCCCCATATCTAGGACCTTGGTTTCCTTGTGCTTGAACCTGTCCCCATATTTTCATTGTTACTTATTCTCTTTGTAAGTTTTTTGAATGCCAGATCTACAATATTTGTGCTTTTGCTTTAAATTTAATTTTTCTTTTTTAATATTTTCTATGTTGTATCCTGCCCTTCCATACTAATACCTCTTTCCTGGACTGCACAACTGCAACAAGAATGTAGGCCACATAGTAATACCTCTTTCCTAATAATGTAATTGCCAGGTATGAACTAGAAGAGCAAACTGAGGTATCTTACAATCTGGTGGAGTGGTCAAGATAAAGATTACATTACCAACCAGTACCAGTCGACTGAAAACAACTGGGCCTCCCAATCAGTTTCCTAGATTGCATGCACACCATCCCTTGAAGTGAAAAAAGAGAGTCTTCACCTCCAATAATCATCTTTCTGTAATATAAATGGAAAACAAACATTTACATTTTCCATATATAACTGGTTGGGTAGGGGTAGTGTTATTTTTACATTATGCTATTCGTTGAACTGAGAATAGAAAACTCAAGACCAAGTGTTTAAGGATTTGTTTGTGTGATGGTGTGGTGTATTTACAATGGCTTCTTAGCCAGTATGTGGCTTTTCACAGAAGGGATTTCATCTGCTGATAATATCCCCTAAATGTTTTATTGTATCTTGAAATGTATCAAGAGCCAAATCATTTGAAAGATGTTTCTACATTAGCCAACTATTTTTGCCTGTAAAATGCAATGAAAATGTGAGGATTTATTAGAATGCTTAGGTTTATATAACAGTGCAGTGAGAACAACGAACTTTCCTGGTGCATTGTTAATGCATTGCAATATTTGACTTGCCTATATTTTTTCAAATTTTCCTTTTTGAGCCAGATTTCTATTCATATATTCAAAGTTTTCTGCAATAAATGCACAATGTGTAGATATTATTTAGCATTTCCTTTACTTCAAACTATTCATCTTGTTTATTGTCTTGTTATGTTTTATACTGATTTCTTCTTGCAGCCAAGGGCATCTGTAACATTCCCTGGTGGTGAAGTGAAATTGGTGGATGAATTTCAAGAAGAGGGTCAAGCTCTTTCTGTTCATGCTTTACTTGCAAAGGACTTTATGAATGGTCTGTGTAGTGCAGAATATAAGGGTGAAAGCTTGAATTTGAAATATGCATACAAGGTAAACTGCACTGAGAAAATAGGCTGGTTTTGCACGGTCTATTCACTTTTAGAACCATTTGGGATTGAGCAGAGTATATTTTCCTTAATTTATTTATCCTGTGAAAGCATGGAGAAGATTTTAATTCAGAAATATGCTGCAGGATAGAGAAATGACTCTCATACCATCTGTAAGTTTGCCATCAAGAGAACTCTCGTTAGCCTTCAAAAGGCAGTTTAATCCCCTGAATAAGTTGAGGTAAACCATATTCTCTGTGACTGAATTTGACATGCTTAATCCCATATTGAAATTCTTACAGTCTCTTTTGAAAGCTTTTTTTTTATGGTAAAATTTTGTGATGCTTTGTTTTTAAATATTTTAATGGATCAACCTTGATTGCTCAATATTAACTCATTTTGTGGTGAAACCTAAAATATTTGTAAGATTAAGAACCTCCTTGGTTCTGTTTGCAGCTACATATATAATTTCAATTCAGCTGCATGGAGTGCTGTCTACAAACATAAACCTAATGATGCTTTTAAAATCAAAGTAGGTTATGATTCACAAGTCCGAGTTGGATGGGCCTCAGCATGGGTATGCATCCTCTACATATTTATAATTATGTTTATGGTTCTCCTATAAACTATTAGGACACGAAGAGGTAACAAATTCTTCCACTAGTTTACACAATTGGAAGTAGGTTCTAACCTACTATTTGTTACAGGTGGGCAAAGAGGAGGCAGGTGCTAAAAGGGCACCAAGGAAACTCAAATGCCAGCTCATGTTGCAAGTTCCAGAAGATATAAAATCATATATAGTGCTATTCAGAGTGAAAAAAAGATGGGATTTTTGATTATTCCATCATGTTCTTATCTTCCATCAAGTTGTAGTTCATCATGTTTTTTAATCTTGATTATTTGAAGTATGGGTTGCATTTTTGCATCTCTATGTCACATTTTTCCTAACCCAGAGAATGCAAATTTATCTATTGTTGCTCACTTTTCCACAACAAAGAAGGAGCTGTTCATTTTCGTTCTCTAATTTTTCCTAGCTTTTCTCTTTGGCAAGGTTAAGAGTGTCATTTCCAACCTTGTGCCATGAAGTTGAGGAATGGTTACTTGCACATTACAAGTTGTATACAAGCCCAATGCTTTCACTGGATTTCTGTGGGCAATACAAAATATAATTCTTAGCTAAGATGGCACCAAATAAGAGACTTTTTGGTTACCTTTCCATGTCATTTGTCTACACTCTTTCCCAATTCAATCTTTTGCTGGGTGCCTCTTGCATGCATTGCTGTTTACGTTTGGGTTTTGCATAGGTGGAGAGATCATAGCATTTTGGCTACTCTATGGCTTTCAAAATATTAGAAGATCACAATGCCCTCGAAACAGCTATGACCTCTATTTTGTCTTCACACATCATATTACCAAGTTGTTCTGAGTATGCTATATTGTTTTTGTGAATTTCTCCTCTTTTTTTATGACTTTTGGACCATTTTTTTGGCAATTGTGAAACAAGGTTGGACAAGAAGTCAAAAAGGTCCTTCAGGAAATGATGTCAGACAGCCTGTCAAAGTTCAGCAGTTATATTAAACTGCATTTATGCTACCTTTTGACAATATTATTTTGCTGCAGTTTCAGATCTGCCAAATGCCTTAAATTTTCCTATGCTCCACGGGGTTTTGGGGACGGGGACAGTAGGGTATGGGGGTACTTTTGGGCCATTTTTTAGGGGATGGTTGGGGATGGCTGATAAAAAAAATAGGGGAATTTTAAAAAATATAGAGAAATTTCAAATGTTCATAGCATAACATTGATAAAGCATTCATCATAGGCATTGTATAAGCTTAATAGATATCATTAGACTTGAATTGAGATTTCACATGAGAATTGACAAACAAATTAAAAAAATTCAAATGCTTTTCATTATCAATATGCATACATATCATATAAGAGTCTGATAATTATAACAAAAATGCCCAAAGGCTCCAAGTCTCAACTATGAATTGACATTATAAAACTAGAAAATATATGGCCGTCTCTAATCAGCAGATGGTAGGTCTAAATCAGCATTGCCCTCGCCATCGGAGCTCGAGTCTAAGTCACTGTCAATGTCCATGTCAATAGAAGGGTCTGCCTCTACCAATGGAACCCCAAAATGAAAGATGAAAATGTAAAAATGAGGTTCTTTTTTTCATTTTAGGGCATATAATAGACTTAGGTTTAGTTAAGTGGCATTGGGGGTCCTTGTGGGCCTGCCCATGCCTTTTTTTCCATTTAAAAAATCACCTTTTTTAAAAAATGGCGTTCAAAAGGCTGGGCTGTAGGGGATGGCTAACCATACCCGGTACAGTCAAGGGACGTCTTGGTGTACCAGGTACTGCTAGCCATCCCCTAAGTTCCCTGAAACTGCAAAAAATCTCTCCTAGAAGTTTCTGAAACTTTGTGTTAAAAAGGGACAGCTAGGGGATTTTCCTGCCCATCCCTGTTTTGTCCCCGGTATGGGTACGAGCCAAAAAAGGCAGGGGACGTTTCTCTATGGAGCATAGAAATTTTCTACTTTGAAATGAGATTCCAAACCAGTAGGAAGCCTTCTTTAGTGTATGACCATCAAATACATCTGTGTCAAGTATTTAGTTTAAGAAAAAAATTCAATGGGTAACAAAGCAGGTTATAAAAATAAAATATATTGGATTTGCCTATATGCCTGTGGTATATCCACCTGATATGCCTTGGAATTTTGAGGCAAGTGAGGATTTGTCCTTAAATTACTCCTTTCTTTGGTGTATATAAAAATCCTGTAGATCAGAAACTAATATAGACTTACTTTGGACGTAGACACCATCCACCTGCAAAACACAGGTTAGGATCAATTTCCTCTTTCAAAAAATGGACTGCAGTTTGGCTTGAAAAGAGAATAGACATAGATTTCTTCCTCTGTATCTGTGATTTGTATCACATGCTCCATTATTCCTAATTATAAATTTTAAAAAATGTCTAAATAGGATCTGTTACAAGCTGTCCTGATGGTATACTGAGGTGAATTCCTATTCCTGCAATTGATCACATAAATCATCAGAGGATTTTAGTTTTTGTGAATGTCACTTTTGAGCTAGATTCTGTGGACTGATCGCCAGTGAATTTGTAAAAAATTAAAATTAAAATTCTTTCTGAAGCAAATCGAGGAATATCAATTGAAAGCGAATTAGAAACATTCAAGTGTTATTGTGTACACTTTGGGCATGGAAAGTCTGTTTGCCTTGTAATTTTGTAAAAACCAGGCATGAAAAGATGAATGTTATAATAAACGTGAGCAAAAAATGACACTCGAGGTTGGTATGATGAAGAGATCTTTTCATACCTTAAAATAGGGTTGCTTTTGAACAAAGCTCAGTAGATCAAGCTTAATTATCTTCTCTGCCAAATCAGTCCTTTCCAAAAAATACAAATAATAATTGGGAAATATTTCAAATTTGAAATCAATAAAAAATAACAAAATATTTAAGATCATCTCCATATATTCTAACCCGCCATTCCTCTCAGGCTATGTTTTTATTCTATCCTTCAAAAACTGAAATTTAACACTTTGCTTGCTGCACCACAATTTGAGTTTGACATTTGGAAGTTGAATCTTCATGGATCTAGTTCCCCGAGAATGGATTGTGTTTTGCATACACTTGAATAATCCATGATACATTCTTTAGTACTAGTGGATTGTGAATCCTTGTTTAACTTTCCATTACAAATCTTTGTCATGAGAAGTCAATTTTGAGGGTCATAAATCTCCTTGTATCATGCAAGCTATTGAAACATTAGTGCCCTCCAAGTATTGGGAGGCATGAGTATAGGGGGATTTTGGCATTTTTGTGGCCATGTGACCTAATTTTCCACAGGTAAATTGTTTATTGGATGAATTTTGGAGGTTAGGTGACAGAGGAAATGTGGTATAGCACCAAGCTTATTTAGGGAGGATTGAACCACATGCGTGTTAGCTTGAATGCAACTAAGACCAACAAAATTAAATCTATGAATACCACTCCTAGGTCTGGAAGAAGTGATGGAACTAATGTGTATGAGATTTTCAAAAAGAAAATGGAGATAGGTCTCCCAATGTGCTAATGAAGGTGTCAAGAACAAATAAAGATTACAATGAAAATGAACTAAAATGAATTGGAAACTTAAATAGAAACGCCCGCAATTATAATGGTTGCTCTCAACGGCAGCAAAATATCATGAAGACAATGATGGACTAACACGAGTGCTCAAGAATGTTGTAAATGGATAAAAGATATCTCAAGAGATCCCATATATAGAGTTTATAGTGTTAGATTCAAAATATGAGCCAAAATTTGATAAGAAGAGGCATACATGTTGAACTAGCCATTGGGATTCTACAGAGGTGATTTTAATGCATGATCAACAAAAGAAAGGTGGAAAGACTAAAATAAATAGTGCTAATGTATGCCTAAAATGTTAGTGGATTCTAGTGCATTTTGTGGATGTTAACACATCAAGTAGGCATCCAAGTACAACAAATCATCTAGATGCTTGACATATAACACATGAGATAAATGTAAAAGTAACATTGGTTAAGGTGGAAAGTGGAAAATACATGAAAATAAATAACAAAAGTTGGCATTGAAGGTGAGAAAATTCTCAAGAAAGGCCAACCTAAGAACATGCAAGGGGTTATGAACACTAAAGTAAGCCCAAAGTATAGCATAAAATTTTTAGGGGTATGCAAATTTTGATATTACAACAATTGCCACATGTGAAAGGCTTATGCCATATTTTGTTAGAGACTATTAGATCCACTTTGGACTTGATTAAGTACTTGGGGATCTCAAAGATCATAGAAGGGGTTATGAACACTAAAGTAAGCCCAAAGTATAACATAAAAAGTGTAAGGGTATGCAATTTTTGATATTACAACAATTGCCACATGTGAAAGGCTTATGCCAAATTTTGTTAGAGATGAATAGATCGACTTTGGATTTGATTAAGTACTTGGGGATCCCAAAAGGGATTTGATTAATGACTTGAAAACTTGAAACCCTTATCCTACTTTGTAAACTTGTTACAAAGTTACAAATAGAAACATCAACATTATTAAGGAATAAACTATAAATTCATCATGCACATTAGTTTTTAGAGTCCATCAAATTTTATATAAGAACTCTTAATTCTCTATCATAATTTATCACAGTCCTATCAATTTTATGTTGGAGAGTAGATAGTGGATTCAATAGATATGTGAATATTGGAGACTTTTGTTTACTTACATGTGGAAGTCAAAGAGGATGATGATTTAATAGGATGGTCATACTCATGAAAGTTAGAATCAATATAAATGGAAAGAGTATGATAAAACATAAAACCATAGTAGATTTCTCTAATGATATTATACATAAATTGTTAAAAATAATAATTTGTTTCCCTGTCACTCAAGTTGAACTTAGCAAATTATTAGTGGGTAGACTAGTGTTTGTGTAAGAGGCTCATAACAAAGGTCTCTTTCTCTAGTTGGCCTTTGAATGCCATCATAGAGAAAATGTATTTCCCTTGTAGAACTAAGAAGGTAATCACACAACCCATTGGAATCAAGGAGGTGAGCACATTGATTGCCATGATGATAAAGGTCTTTGCAAAATATCTTGTGATTGTCGCAAGCTTAATTTATATATTTGTAGGATATAATTTGATTAACCAACATAAGGTGTCAAGGAATTATTTTACATTTTCTTAGTTGTTAATCAACAATTATAAATAAAAAATGGATTCCTTTTTCTTAAAAATATTCAATGTTTTGTTGTTTTGATGATTGAACTTTGCATTTCTATTATTTTTAATATTTGGGACTAGAAACAAATCCATAGAAGCTTTATTTATATCTCAAAAATACATATTAAAATAAAACAAAACAAATTTATATTCTATGAGGCATGATTGAAAAACTAGGAAGAGAACTTCATGAGGGTAGCAACAAATACTTAGATTATATACATACATGAAACATATAAGAACATAATGATAAAATAGAGGTGCCTATAATTATCACTTGTCATTAACCATTCATTATCCAAACACCTAAAATATATAACATACAATTAGGAGACTAAAAAAGTTGTAATATTGTAATATTTATGTCTTAAAGTTGTTAAACAACCTTGACACTTAAAACTATATTATAGTATCTTAAAATATATTGCATCTAAAAAAAATTGAAGCCCCCCAAAATGGGGCCTTACTCTTCATAGGGCCAAGAAAGGCAACTGGTTTGGTAGTGGAGCAATGCCCTATCTCTATCCCTAACTCTACATTTTCTATGGTTGGCATATCAGTTGATGTAACATGTTTGTTAGTATCTATAAATAGATGTGTAACCCAAAAAATAGTGTAATGAATATAATTTAATTAAACTATAAATGGAAATGATTAGTAAAATAAACTATTTGAATAGAGTTTGTCTCCAAGAGAAATACAAGATTTGACGACTTGCTTCCATATCAACAGAAGGAAAGATAGCTACAAAATATATAGCCTTGTAGTTTCCAAATTCGATGAGGATGAGATAAGGCATAAATCTAAAAATCAAGAAAATTCTTATCCAAGTTTCTAAATATATGAGGATAAAAAAGAAGAAAAAGCCCATAAAAGAAGGAAAATATGCAACTCATTATTCTATTGTACATAATTAATTAAAACAACCTAAGTAAACTTAAATAAACATGCAATATCATACTTAGGATAAAAATATCTAAGTAATAAAAATATTACATTGCACCCACCTTAAGTGAAACTTAAAGAGATGATAAAACTACAACGCCATGTTAGGTATCCATATACAACAAATATCTCATAAATGAGAAAAAGGAGAAAACCCATAGGAAAAAACTCCCCCCAAAAGAGAGAAAAAAACCTCCCTCCAAAATAGAGAGAAAGAAGGACAAAGAATCCCTCCCAAAGTGGACAATTTTTGCACCCCTAACAAAACTTGCAAATTAAGGTACTTGCTTTTAGTGAAGAGTTTGGTGAAGATGTCAATGATTTTCTCTAATGTTGTGTAGTAATAAAGATCAATGATAAGTTGCATTGGTTGTCATTGATGTCAACACTTGAGGAGATTGTTGTGATATCAACACTCGATGAGTTTGTTTGTTGGTATTGGTTGTCAACAGTTGGGAAAGTTGTTGCATGTTTGTGAGATTGATTACTATTGATGTTGCTAACATTAGTTCTCACAATTGTATGTTGTTGATGATAAGTTATTGGTTGGATGTCATGCCTTGTTTGATTTCAAGTAAAGGTACATTGAGTATGGTTGTCATTAGAAGAAGTGATATCATGATGATATATTAAGATGCATATTAGAAGTAATGTTGATTGGTGGAGAGATGTTGTTGATGGTCTCTAGCATGTTGTATACTCTCTCTTATTCCTGTGAAAGTATGTGTTGCTGCAAGGATGTTCTAGCCTTCACATGTTTGTGAAAGTTCTTGCTATAGAAAGTTGTTGTGAAGACTATTTGGGAGAATGCTTTGCATTCCTTTGTTGTTGAAGATATGGTCTTGCGGTTTGGGATTCAATGTTTGTGCTATGTGGATGTCGCACTCCTATATTTTTAGGTCACATGTGTTGTCGAGGAGGTTTCTGGTATTTGTAGTGTATTGGCAGTTTTGTTGGTTGTTTGGACTGGTTCAAAAAATGCTCCACATTTCTCTGCATTGATGTTTTTTCTCTTGTGACTTGGTGGACGTGCTCTCAGTGCTTGTGCAATGTCTCAGTTTATTTTTCATGTGATGGTGTGTACTGCAAGTTGATTTGTTAATGTTCTATCTCATGTTTGTGTATTATGTGCTTCTGAGGTGAAGTGTTTTGCTTCTGCTTGGTTTGGGATGGCTATTTGTGGCATAGCAGTGTAAAAGAAGTTTCTGGAAGTGTTGTTGGATGTTCATGGAACATCTCTTTGTGTTTTGAAAATCAATGGTTGATCTCTTTGGTGCCACACATTATGTTGAATTGGTTTTATGGGAAATTTATGGATATCTGGACAACAAGGCTTGTTCTCTTGCTTGTGTTAAGTGCTTGGGGGTCTACGCCAACATATGAAGTTGTGTTAAAGTGTATTTGGATCTTGACCTATCTTGCTGAGAGCCACATTGAGTAGATTCAGTTGTAAGAGAATTTTTGGGCCGATTGGTTATGTGCTACACATTTCATCCTCACAATTCCTTGTTGTCGACTTGGATTGATGTGCGCTAGCATGTGTTTGGTTTGGGATCACACTAAAAGATGTAATAAGATTGTTTTTGGTTCTATCTTCTGAATAGGACCACATTATGTTTTTGTGACCGACTTGTTGATGTTATTGGTTGTATTCTTCTTTGGCTAACCTAATTGATGTTTAGAGATCTTATGGAGGATATAAATGCAAGAACAAATCAGTTGCAAGTTGAGAGAGTGAGTGGTGGTTATGTGTGAAGATGAATTGAAGCAGTGAGCTGTGAAAAAAAGAAAAGAAATGAGCCTTAACGCCTCAATCAACAGGGTGTATTGTTGACATATGTTGTTATTCTTAAATCTTCATGTATCTTTTTATGAGAAAGTGAATCTCATCAAGTCCTTGTAATTTGTATCTTTCTCTGGGGTTGTGTGGCTCAATATTGCAAGTATCATGTACCTTGCTCTAAGGTTGTTTGCCTTAGTCTGTAAGTCCATAGGCAGTGAGCCTTAAAATTGTATTTTTGTAAGAAATGGGCTTCTATATTGTGAGTTAACTCTCACTGTGGTTTTTCCCTTCTTGGGTTTTCCACCTAAATCTGGTGTTATCTTGTGCATGTGTGTTCATTGTCATATCTCTCATTGTTGTTGATTTCAATAAGTGTTGCATATCCGGTTAAGGGTTTCTAATCTTGTCAATAGTTTGATTTAGCATATTTCTAAAGGATTTAAGGTTTGAAAGGGTTTAAGTTTTTGTAGATACCGATTCACCCCTCTCAGTATTCGGGTGTGTTCAACACGATATAATCATGAATCAACTCTTGGATGTAGTGCATATGTATCTTAATGTATTTGGTTTGTTGGTGATGGACTAGATTCCTTGAGATATGTATTGAACTCTACTTATCACAATAAATGACTAGTCTTTTGGAATGGAATGCAAAAAAATTCAAGGATATTTTGAAGTCAAATGGCCTCAGTGGTAGAATTATTTAGTCCTCATTACTCAACCTCTATAGATGAAAGAGAAATTGTAGGC
Source organism: Sequoia sempervirens (assembly GCA_007258455.2). NCBI lineage: Eukaryota > Viridiplantae > Streptophyta > Pinopsida > Cupressales > Cupressaceae > Sequoia > Sequoia sempervirens. The sequence goes on along the minus strand of VDFB02088599.1, from coordinate 18,142 downwards.
TACTTATTACTTGACTAACAAATTGGATCAAAACCAAGTGAAAATTAATACCTTGAAGTAGATTTTCGATCCTAAGAATACCTTTCCCAATCTAAATATATGTGACCCACCAAATCAAAATCCATGCCCATTACACACTAGATCCCATAACTATGAGTGCCTTGCACATAGTAAAGTATCCACTCGGTTGCTTTCCAATAGAAATCATAAGGCTACTACATGAATCAAGAGATCGTGCACATAATATGAAGGGTTAGGGCTTGTGTGAGTCAAGTATAATAGACTCCCAACTAATTGGTGATATAAAGTAGCAACCACCAAGGGTGTAGAACAATGAGCCTCAAGTTTTAACCTTGACAGAAATGGAGTTGGTGCAAGATTAGAATTAGCCATACAAAATATGGAGAGCATATCAAAAACATACTTAGTTTGTGAAATGAAATACTTGAAGACGATTGAGTGATCTCAATCCCCACGAAGTAATGCAAAAGGCCAAAATTTGAGATAAAAAACAATCACGAACAATAGTTTTCAATACTTAGATGATGGATGAGTGATTCCTTGTGATCAACAAGTCATCAACATAGACAAAAGATATGAATGCCATCTTGTTTTAGAATGTATATGTTTAGGGGTTAGAGTGGTATTAAGTGAACACAATTGATAGAAGGAAGGCCATCTTAGCATACTAAGCCTAAGGGGCTTGCTTGAGGCCATAGAGAGACTTCTAATGTTGGAAAACAAGTGAGGGATTCTAAATGAACCCTTATGGATGCTCCATGTAAATTGCCTCTTAAAAGTCATCATGAAGAAAACCATCGTTCACATTCATTTGATGAACTTCCCAATTGTGGGTTGTAGCTATAGAAAAGACAAGTTGGATGGAATTTGTGAGGAAAACTACCCAAACACTACTATATTTCAATATTTTATTAGATTTTTGCAACTTCCATCATATGATAGGGACATGGAGGGGGATGAAGAACAAAAATCAAGCCATTTTGACCAAGGGGTACCCATTCAAAGTTTTCTCAGATCAATAATATATGATAAAAAAATGGAGTCTAAATGCACACAGTGAAGGGCACTCAATCCACTGAGGGGGGGTGAATCAGTACATCAAATCAATTTAAAACTCTTTAATTCAACACATTTCAATCATGAAACTTGAAAAAAAACAAATACTGATAATCATGCAACCACATAAGCACACACATTTGCACATGAGAACACTAGATGTACATGGAAACCCAAGATGGGAAAAACCATGATGAGAATAGTTGCTTGGATCTACTGTCCAAATCTAGCCTCACAAAGCAAAAATACAATAAGGAAATTTACAATATGAAGTAGGCACCAACCTACCGGAAACACCAATCCCCAAATGTATTTGTAGGCACCAACCTACTTGAGACACTAATCCCCATTACATGGATCCGAGCACCAATTCAATGAGTAGTTCAAACTAGTCCTATTGAATTACAAAGATAAAGCTTGTGGATCTTTAATGCTTGTTACATACCTTACACAAGGTTTGAACTTGATCCACACACACTACTACACTCCTTAAGATCTTTTGATGATGGTGAATAATGATTGAGATGCTTCACATTGAATAACACTCGCTCACACACAAGTATACTCACTTGCCACCTTATCTTCAATTATCTTTCACACTCATACAAACAACTACACAAAGGTATGATGATTATATACAAGACATTGCATTAACATCACTCCATGTTGACCAAGGATCCACAATTAACTAGGACGACATAAGGTGGACCTAAATTAAAATTACATGAAATGTGTAACTTGTCGGTCCTAAATCAAATTATTTTCTACCAAAAAAATGATGGCATGCACTTCCACAAGAGCCTTAGTCTAGACCTATTTTATCATCCCACATTATCTTTGAATGTCGCATACAATTAGTCGTTGTTGCACAGTTTTGGAACCACCACTGGGTGAATAACAAGCACAATGACCCTTCTATCACTTCAAGGTTTTGCATGTTGAACATGTCTTCCAGAAACATTGGAATATGATAGAACATGTGTAGATATACTCTCCATTCAAACTGCATAGCAAAACTTGCCTTCAGGAAGAAATACTATACATAAATCTATTGCCAAAGAAATCTCTTTGCCTTGAGTAATTATCCTCAAACATTTTGGATTAGTCTTTCGAATCACAACTATCAACATACAATCCTCACTTGATTTTATTAATATAACTAGCAATATATACTTTTGAAGCTCAAAATGATATGACAATACAATTACATTTTGTTCTCACTAAACTATTGACCATATTTCTATGACATCAGTGAGCACATTTGACATCAATGAAAACATATGTTCAACAATATCCCCCTTTATCATTGATGGAAAAAAAATATGTCGGCCACACACAAAGACACATCTAATATTGTCCACCTCACATTGATTCCCCCTTTCTCCCCTTAGAGGATATAACATTTTGAGTTTCATTTCTCCCCCTTTTACATCAATGGCTAAGGTCAACTGCATTTTTCGACACTCCACTCAATTTGGAAACCTATTTCTTGGATAGACTCCCCTTGATTCCATACCACACTACTTTTGAAAACATTCTGCAAGACCACCAAGTCTTCTTGCGATAGGTAGACAATGCTCCCCCTCAACCTATGATTCCTCTTGATTTAAGAGGAAGCAACAACTCCCAACTTCTTTTGGAGAAACTCAAAACTCTCCTTAGGAAGAAATTTTGTGAAAATGTTTACTACTTGCTCTTGGGTTTCAACATACTCCAACTTCACTTTCTTTTTTGCAACCTTCTCTCTTAGAAAATGATACTTGATTGCAGTATGCTTCATCCTTGAATGCATTACCAGATTCTTTGAAATGTTTATGGCACTGGTATTATCACAAAGAATGGAAATGGGTTCATCAAACTCAATCTTCATCTCCTTCAGGTTCTGCTTTATCCATAAAACCTGAGTGCAACATGAAGCTATTGCAATAAACTCCACTTCTGCTATAGTCAAAGAAATTGAATCTCGTTTCTTACTTAGCTAGGATACAAGACTATCACCAAGAAAGAAAGCTCCACCACTTGTACTCTTTCACTCATGTATGCTTCTTTCCCAATCTTCATTTGTGTATGCAATTAAAGTGAATTTTTCACTCTTAGGATACCACAAACCAAAATCCATTGGATCCTTTAGATACTTGAATATCCTCTTTACCACTTTGACATGAATTTCCTTAGGTGTTGCTTGAAATATGGCAACCATTAAAATTGTCTCCATTATATCCTGTTTGGGTGTAGTTACATACAAAAAACTACCAATCATGGATCTATACAAGGTCTAGTTTGTCGGAGCAGATTCACCATCCTTACTCAACTTACATCTAGTAACAATAGGTGTATTTATAGGTTTTCATTTTTCCATCTTGAACTTAACATTTCTTTATGTACTTGTTCTAAGAAATGAGTATGCCTTTATTTGATTGAGAAATTTGTAAACCAAGAAAGAAAGACAATTCACGAAGCATTGACATTTCAAACTCACTTTGCATTACATTCTGGAACTCTTTGCACATATCATCACTGTGTCCGCTAAAGATAATGTCATCAACATAGACAACAATAATCAATAGTTATGGAGAGCAACGAGAAGGGGAGAAAGGGTAGGAGTTTGAATTCATTTGCAGCAGAGGGTGAGGGAGATGTTGAATTTGAGGACGAGGCAGATGGGCTGTGGTTGCCTGACAAGTCGTGAATGACTAACGTTTGGGTTGTAGTTGGTATCTCTTTGGGAGATGTTTCTATTGGTTTTTCTGGGTTGCTGTTGGCAAAAAATTTCTTGCTACTGTCTAGAGTGAGGTTTGGTTCTCTTGTGATAGGACTGTGTTTGGATTTTTTCCTTACTCTTATTCTTGACTAGAATGTTAAGGAGGATGAGGTGCTAAATGGACTGGATGGTTCCCTTCATTTTTCTTGTGTGGGTCTCCCTTTTCTCTCTAATGGACTATTGTTATAGGTTTGTTTGTCATCAGTAGGGTTTTTTTGGCTATGGTTGCTTGACGGGTTAAAGGCAACTGATAGGTCGTAGACAGCAACATTTGGGTTGCAGTTGGCATCTCTTTGGGAGATTTTTCTGGGCTACTATTGGCAATAGATTTCTTGCTATTGTTTGGAGTGAGGCCTGGTTCTCCTGTGACAGGATTGTGTTGGGATTTTTTCCTTTCTCTTATTCTTGACTAGAATGTTAAAGAGGATGGGGTGCTAAGTGGACAGGTCACGGATGACTGACGGGTGTGGATGGCTAATGTCTGGGTTGTAGTTGGCATTTCTTTAGGAGATGTTTCTATTGGTTTTTCTAGGCTATTGTTGGCTTCAGATTTCTTGTTGCTATCTGGGGTGAGGTATGGTTCTCTTGTGTTAGGACTATGTTGGGATTTTTTCCTTTCTCTTATTCTTGACTAGAATGTCAAGGAGGATAGGGTGCTAAATGGATTGGCTAGTTCCCTTCATTTTTCCTGTGTGGGTCTCCCTTTTCTCTCTAGTGGACTGTTGTTGGAGGTTTGTCTGTCAACAGTAGGGTTTCTTGTGGTAGATTTTTTTGTGGGTTCCTGCTTGGAGCTCTTGGTTGCTAGTGTGCTCATTTTTGTGGAGTATTCTTCTATTGGCTTTGTTGTTGGGAGGTTGTTGTTGATGGCAGAAGGGTTATTTCTGGTAGTTTCACTGCTGACATTGATAGCTATGGTGGGTAGCTATTGGGAGCTCGTGGTTATTGGTGGGCTTATGTTCAAAGCAGTTGTTATTGATGCTATGGGCCTCTCTTTGTGGAAGCTTTCCTTTTCCTATTATATGATCCCTCTCTTGTCTATGGCCTTACTTGGGGTGAGGTATGGTTTTCATTTTTTAGGGATGCATTGGGAGTTTTGGCTATCTCTTATTCTTGGTTGGCATGTCAAGGAGGATAGGGTTCTTAATGGATTGGTCAACTCTCTTCACTTTTCTTGTGAGGAATTCCTTTATCTTCCCGTAGGTTTGCTAATGCTGGAAGGGTTGTTATTGTTGAAATTTGTCCTGGGCAGCTGCTTGGTGCTTGTGGCTAATGGTGCTAGTTCCCTTTTGAGGGAGCTTTTGGTGGTGGTGTTGCAACAAATGGTGGGGTGTTGTAGTGCTTGTTGGGTAGCTTTTGTCCCCATCTCATCCGAGGTTCTGTTTCGATGGAAATTTTGGATCCTATTGAGGAGGATTTTGGGAGTGGAGGTTGCCTCTACTTTTATCACTTTGTTGATGTTTGGGTGGCTGCTTTTATTTTCCAAGGTAGTGGATTCCCTTTTTCTTGTTTCCTAAATGTTGGCTAGGTTAATGTTATTGCTTCTTTTATATACCCATATTTCTGTTAAGTTTTGGGGAGCTTTGTGTTGGTTGTCCCCTGTTGTTGTTTCTTGGATGGTGGTTGGGTTGCTCTTCATACTTTATTTGTACACCCAGTTGAGTTTAATGCTCAAATATTTTGTGGTGGTTTGGTTCTTCAAACTTTATTGTTTGTTCCACCTTTTGTTCTGGTTGTTGGGCATTCCAAAGGATGGTGTGGGCACCTTTTCTACTGGAGTGATTTCTTTCTCCTTGAATCCTATTGAGGTGGAGTTGGGGAATGTTTGTTTCTAGTTTCCTCAGTTGCAAATCCTTTTGAGGTGGATGCTTCTCCTATGGAGGTGGATGTTGAGGTTCCTGGAAACTTCAAGCTTCAGTGGAAAAGATGGTCCTATCTTCCTCTCCAATAGAGGGGAGTTCCCTCCTTTAGAGATGGAGTGTGAGGTTAGTTCCCAGCTTGACATGTGTCTTTTGCTTCTGTGTAGTTGGATTGTTGCTACTAGGCTATGTCTATATCTGGCTGATCATGGTAGCTTTTTGGGTTCAAGATCCCTGGAAAACCTGGTTAAGGGTTTAAGGTCCCTGCAGGTGAACTCTCTATCTCTTTTTGATCTCAAAACCATAATTGCTCTTCTGGTTTCATTCTCAATTGGTTCCTTGAATGCTTTAAACTTCTCAAATGCTTTTCATTTTTCTTTTAGAAAAGTAATCCAAGTCATTCTATTATAATCATCAATAAGCATCATAAAATACCTATCACCTTGTAGAATCTTTATACTCATTGGTCTGCATAGATCCGTATGACTCAAATTCAATGGCTTTGTTGTATAATATTCCTTAGTAGGAAATATGGACTTTGTTTCTTTTCCCTCATGACATGGTTTGCTACTAGTTGATTGAGGTTTCTTGAACTTTGACATGTCCAAGACCATTCCTTTTAAACTAATCTCCACTATGTTATCAAAATTGATGTGTCCCAATCTTTTGTGCTAAAGCCATCTTTCTTCTCTCTATATAGTAAGACAATTTCATCCATTTAGCTCACTGAGATGGTATATATCGTTGTCAATCCTGCTTCCTTCCATAATCAATTCTTAGGTACTGTATTTCCGAATTTCACAACCTTTAGCGTTGAATGAAAGATTGTAACCTTTATCACACATTTGACTTACACTCAAAATATTTTTCTTTAATCCTTCAACATATAGAACATCATGAGTTTTTGTCCTACCACCATCAAGACTTAAAGTACCCTTACCAATAATCTTGGCAATAGAATTGTTTCTGAGAGTTACAAATCCTCCATCAAATTTCTTGAAGTTCATGAACTTACTTTTGTCTCCAATCATGTGACTTGAACATCTAGTCTATAATACACATATTCTTCTCCTTTTGAGCAATGTAATTCAAATATTTTCTCTTTCGGTTTCTTCTTGCACTTGTGACAAATGATATTGAAATTGTACAAAGGTGCAATTGTATTATTGCTAAAAAGGTTATTTATTCTTACTAGAGTCCTACAATCCACAACCTTATAACCAAAATTATTGCAATTAAAACATTAACAAAAAAAAAGAATGATTGAACTTGTTATTGTGCCCTTGTCCTCTCGAGGCTTGTCTTTTGAATCTTCTATTATTCCTTTGCAATTGGATGAAGCCATCATTTTGCACTTTGCTATCATTGGTTGCTACACTTTTTTTAGACCTTGAACTTCCATATCGAATCTCTTCCAAATTCTCCTTAGCAGGCTTCATTGGTTATTCTATCACTTTGTTCTTCTATTCATCAAAACCAATTCCGATTTTGATATGCATATATCTTTATTTATCAATTATTTAATCCAAGATCTCAGTGCTCTTCACAAACTTCATCTTTAGTTGATGATTTAATTTGTCAAGATCTTTCCTTGGTGAAACTACTTCTGCTTCAAGCTTCTCATAGTCCTTGTCCCTTAATAGTAGCCTTTCAGTTAAAACTTCTTCAATACTCTTTGCTTCCACTTGAATTTTCAAATCAATGATCATATTTTCCACCTTCTCAAGATTCTAAGATAGGATGTCTTTAGCCTTCACATCCTCAATAATTATTTTCTTTAGTCTCTTGATCTCTTTTCCAACATAGAGTAACTCTTCCACACAATCTAATTCTTCATCATCATTTCCAAAATTTATCTTTGCAACATCTTCAGTGGTTTCCATGGCCACGAATACAACCTTATTTCTTTCATCTTCGAAAATGTCTTGATCCTCTTCATCAATAGACTAGCCTCCCTCATTAATGAAGAAACTCTTTTCCTCTGGACTTTACACACTTTTTTATATGATTTCTTTCCGTAATTTTTTCTCAACATTATTAGTCTTTATAAGGACACTTAGCCATAAAATTTCCTACTTCACCATAATTAAAACATTTGAAAGGAAACTTACCTTTATACTTTTTGAAACTTCTCTATAACTTTCTGACAAAGTTTTCTTCCTCTGAATCTTATCCAACATCAAAATTTAGATCAATTTGCTTCTTATATGCTTTGAATGCTACCTCTTTTCTTATAAAGTTTTCACTATCAAACCTCATTTCATAGGTAGTCAAGATTCCATGTAAGTCATCCATTTTTAGAGAATTTAGATCTTTAGCTTCTTCAACAACAAAAACTTTGGGATCAAACCTTCTAGGAAGAGATCTAAGAACCTTTTTAAAAATCATGATTTCTTTCAATTTATCACCAAGACCTCTGATAGAATTAACAACTTCATCAACTCGAAGTAGGAATGTGGCAATGTTTTCTTCTTCCTTCATTTTTGACTTTCAAACTGACTTTGAAAAGTTTGAAGCTTTGCTTCTTTAACCTTGTCATCACCTTCATAAATGGTGTGTAATTTATCCCATACTTCCTTCACTGTCTTGCATTTCATGACCTTCACAAAATCAAAGTTAGATAAACACATAAAATAGCATTCCTTTCCTTAGCATTGTTTTCACAAGCCTTCCTTTTGGCCTGATCTCTTGGATCATTTTCATGAAACTCACATCCGTCTACAACTAATTGCCAAACTTCAAGTCCTAGGGCCATTAAGTATGATTCATGCTTTCCAGATTACATAATTTGATCCATCAAATAGTAGTGCCTTATTTGCAGACAATCCTTCTTGAGCCACTGAGTGTGCCATCCTAATTCTACCTTAATATGTTAAGCTTCTTCAAAGGAACTTAGCTCTATTGCCAATTGAAGGGCACACAATCTACTTAGAGGGGAGGTGAATCAATAGATCAAATCAATTTAAAACTATTTAATTCAACACATATGTCAATCATGAAACTTGAATCAAAATAGATATTGATAATCATGTAACCACATAAGCACACACATTTGCACATGAGAACACCAGATGTATGTGGAAACCCAAGATGGGAAAACCACAGTGAGAATAACTGCTTGGATCTATTGTCCAAATACAACCTCACAAAGCAAAAATATAATAAAGGGATTTAAAATATGAGGTAGGAACCAACCTACTAGAGACACCAATCCCCAATACACAGATCTGAACACCAACTCAATGAGTAGAACACTAGTCCTACTGAATTATAAAGATAAAGCTTACAGATCTTTAATGCTTGTTACACAGATTACACAAGGTCTAAACCTGATCCAAACACACTACTACAGTTCTTAAGGTCTTATGATGATGGCACACAATGATTGAGATGCTTCACATTGAATAACACTCGCTTGCACACAAGTATATTCACTCACCACCTTCTCTTCAATTATCTTCTCACACTCATACATGCATTTTTACAAAGGTATAATGATTATATACAATACATTACATTAACATCACTCCATGTCAAATAGGGATCCACAATTAACTAGGATGACATAAGGTGGACCTAAATTCAAATTACACAAAACGTGTAATAGGTCGGTCCTAAATCAAATTGATTGTTGTCAAAATAATATGATACCACACACTTCGACATGAACCTTATCTTGGACCTATTTTATCATCTTATGTTATCTTTAAATGTCACAACTAGCCATTGATGCAAAATGTCAAAACCACCACTTGGTGAATAACAAGCACAATGAGCCTTCTATCACTTCAAATTTTGTGCATGCTGATAATATCTTCCAGAAACACTGGAATATGATAGAACATGTGTAGACATACTCTCCATTCAAGCTGTAGAGACAAAATCATCTTCAAGAAGAAATACTAAACATGAATGTATTGCCAGAGAAATCTCTCCGCCCTGAGTAATTGTCCTCAAACATTTTGGATCAGCCTTATGAATACCTTATGTCAACAAACAATCCTCACTTGATTTATTAATATAGATAACAATATATACTTCCAAAACTCAAAATGATATGATAGTATAGTTATATTTAGTTCTTATTGAATTGCTAACCATATTCTTATGACATCAATGAGCACTTTTGACATCAATGATAACATATGTTCAATAAAAAAGGGACCTAGGCTTAAACAAGTTAGGTACAATCAACTTGGGCTCCAATAGATTGCATTCAATATGACATATCTCAAAAACACATTTAACAATAATATAATTAACATAATGTATTTTAAAAACCTCCATTCTCAAGTACCAAAAAATAATGGAATTCATGACCATAAGTGGATCTCAATCCATTGTTTACTATAGTAAAACTATTGTGGAGTTAAATCCCTAAAATAATAATGATAAGAAACATTGAACATTTCTAAATTATAAGACTTTGTAATTGTAGACATCGAAATCTGACCACTTCCATATGGTCAAAGTCGTCTCCTTAATCATCCCTTTTCTCATTTAATTCATCCTCTTTGCCAGTATTAATTAAATCATTCATTTCATTAATATTTAGTGTCTGACATAAGGTTTCCCAAAGTATTTAATTTAATAAATACTTTTCTCCTCTTTCTTCTCTAAATTAAATAAATGCATCACTTTTATTTAATTTAGTCATATTATCTTTTGGAATTTTAAATTTATTTTTAAACTCCTTATTTTTTCTCTCATTGTCACATCCTCCAACTTTTGCAAGTTGGTCTCTAATCCCTCTTAACAATCTAACCCTCTTTCTTAGTCATAATTAATTTATGATTAAGATGTGCACACCCCTAATCATCATTAGGGTCCCATCCTCCATCATTTCTCACTTGCCTCTAACATGTCATTAATTAGTCTAATCAAATACTTGCACAACCTTAATCACTTAATTAGGTCATCCCTAATCCCCATGTCATTTATGGAATGTGTCCTTAGTCAACTTCATTAAAATCTTTCTCTTTTTAAAGAAGACACTCCATTCCCCATGTGAATTTTTAATTCACATTTAATCCCCCAATACACTTAAAGGAATTTTAAATTCCTTCTCTCATCCCCATGAGGATATTTGAGAAATTTTCAATTCCCCACATGTCCTTTCACTTCATGTCATGTACTCTCTTTATAGTACCTCCATGTCATGTACTCTCTTTATGAGGATATTTGAAATTTTTATGAGGAGATTTTGTCCCAATCCCAAGGTACTATATAGTACCTCCATGTCATGTACTCTCTTTCCACTTCATGTACACATCGCCTTTTTTTATGCCACTTCACATGCCACATGTCAATATGTGAGGGCTTGTGAGTTCTTAACTCACCTTAGCCTTGCATCTTGATTTTGGTGGCTCAATCTCAACCATCCATTTCCCTAGAGAATTCCAAAATCTCTATAAATACCCCCTCTTTTCTCTTATTTTAGGGGAGATCATTGATAGTAGCCAAACTCTTGCAAATTTTTTCCTTGAGCCATACTTAGCCATTTTTCATACTTGCATCCACTTTCATCCATTTTCCATCCATCTTATAGTTTGCATCTCTTTCCATCAAAAGAGCATACAACACCAAAGATCGAAGGGCCAACCAAAATATTATTTCGAGACAAGGTAAAAGGTTTCATTTTGTTGTCTTTATTTTGTATTGAATCCAACTAGGCTAATCTTGAGGTGTATGGTGTCTTTTGTTGTTATTTGCTCTCTTTTATTTTTTATTTGTTTCCTAACACTGAAATTCGCCCTATCACATTTTTGGCACACTCGGTGGGACCCACAAACAGGTCTCTTGCTTTCACTTTTGTTGTTTTTTGAATTTTTGTAGGTACAGGTTACAGAGGGGCGGACCCGACCTACAAAGAGGTAGATTTGACCTTCCTGGGGCGAACCTGACCTATAGGGGTAGACCTAACCTGACAGACAAGCAGACTTTCCCTCCATAGGCGGACCTGACCTTTCCCAGGGGTGGACCTGCCCTCCACAGTCTCCAAAAAGTGTTTTGGGCAAGTTCTTCATAGACAACCAGATCTTCCCTGACAGACAACCAGATTATCCCTGACAGACAGCCAAATTTTCCTTGACAGACAACTGAATTTTCCTTGATAGACAGCCGAACTTGACCTGCAGATAGTCGAAATTGACCTGTAGATAGCATGACTTGACCTCTACTTAGCTGGATTTTCCCTAGACATATTTCTCCATAAGGTAAAATTTCACTTTTTAGCGATCTTTTTGGCTATTTTAAGGGTTTTTAACCCCTGATTTAGGAATATAGTTTGACTAGGAGGTGTCAATCAACCTTGTTTGTTGTGTTTGTGGGTGAGCTATTTGATGTAGCCAATCCCCTTGCGCCATTTGACAATCCTGGGTGATGAGAAATCGTAGCTTACCATGTCCTTTGAGTCCACCTCTTTTAATTTTCTTAGCAGGACCTGCTTGGGGATTTCATCACCCCAAGGGACAATTCCAACTACGTGTACCGATAGGGCATATAAAGGGGGGAGAGCAAAATTTGTACCTCAATCCAACCACGTAATTGGAAAAGCATCAGGATGATGTGAAGAGTTGGTCTAAGACTTTAAGGTTCTCGACTCACGCTTGTAACGGGTTGGTGTTCATGGTTTGGGCCTCATGTATATGGTGTATATCGAGGACTCCCTAGTAACCATGCTCATCCTAGATTAGAGGAATTTGTTGACCATACCCTTTTCTACTAGACTTAGGCTTGTGTTGTCTGAATTGTCGTCTTTGTGTGAAACCAGTGATTGTCTGATTTATTTCACTCAGCCATATCCTTTTCTTTGATGATTGTTGTGTTTTGAGTCCTTTGCCTTAGTTATTGTGTCAAAGTCAATTTTAAACCTGTAAACAGTTGGACTTGACCTGTAGACAGCCGGACCTAACCTACAAACAACCAAACTTGACCTATAAACAATCTGATTTTCCCCCCTTTGTGAAAAATTTGACCTCTATAGGCCGACCTGACTCATCTAGGGGCGGACCTGACATTTGACCCACCCCTTTAAGGCCTATTTTGACAAAATTTTACCTTCTTTTGTTCCTTGGGCAGACCTGTGCTTCACAAGGGTGGACCTGACCTATAAACCAGTCCTTTTGGAGCCTGTTTTAGCCATTTTTGACCAAATTTTGCTCCATAGGAAAATCTTCCCTCCCGACAGGAAAAATTTCCCTCTAGATAGGAAAACTTGCCCTCCTAAGGCGGACCTAACCTTTGAACCACTCCTTTCAGGCCTGTTTTGGAAAAATTTGACCATCTTTTGTTCCTTGGGCGGTCTTGACCTTTGACCCACTCCTTTCAGACCTATTTTGGAAAAATTGACCATCTTTTGTTCCTTGGGTGGGATTTCTCTCCACAGGGGTGGACCTGACCCTTGACCGATTAGCTTTTTCATTCGTTTTGTCATTTGGGACCCTCGTTTCATCATGTTGATCACCCATCTCCTCGTTCTGAACATCCACTCACTCATTTTGAGAATCCATTTGCCATCCTAAACGTTCATCCCCTCAGTCTGGGTATCCATTCACCCATTCAGAGTCCTCATTTTACCCATTTCAAACCCATGTTTTGGTTATTGTTTCCCCATTTCCGATCATTGGTATTCCATTGAAACCTCGTTAAAGTAGTCATTCAAATTGACCTAGGTGTTTATATCTAATCGTCACCCATCAAAACTGACTTAGGGTAGTCATCCATCCTAAGTCAGTCATCCTCATCAGCCCAATCAATCCACTTCAATATCAAGTTGGATTCGGTGCCATTATCACTAATCCACCCTTTAGTTGGTTAATCAACACCTAGCATTACCAAGGATCACTCTTGAACTTAGTTTTAGATTCTGGTCATTATCATTCATCCTAATCGATCATCAATCCAAATCAAATCATCACATCATCCAATTCAGGTTGACCAATTTTCTACCAATCAACCCAATCCGATCTCATCAAACAAAATTCACTTCAGTCAAATCAAATCAATCCCATCGAGCCCTAGCCTCATCGGCTAATCAATCATCCAATCAAATCAATCCTGTTGAGCCACATCCTTTTTGGATAATCAATCATCAAATCAAATCAATCCTTTCATCACCAAATTCATCCTAGTCTGTTGTATCATCTTGCATGCCCGTTCAGACCCGGTCACAAACAAGGAAAATGGTTGAACAACAATCCCAGCCAAATATCCCTGAAGATCCAAACAACGCAGCTAATGCCTCACACAACCCCCATAACGGTGCAAACATCCTTCAGATCCACACAATGGTACATCATCACAATCCAATATTGATGGTCAAAATGCATCACCACCTGGGGATGAGGACATGGTCAACCAACTTGAGCTTACATTTGAGGAACACTTTAGTAACCCTGTCAATGCGCAAATGATAGAACGTCTTCTAAAAAAACAATGGGGAATAAATTTTGGCCCATCTAATTGGAAAAGGTGTCAAACCTCCATCAGGGGTCGACTTATCCAAATATAGCAGTTCCACATCTAACGAACTCTAAGGTTCACAAAATGCACTAGGTAGTTCATACATCCCCAATGTTCCTCCAGTAGAAGATTGGCATCAACCTGAATTCAACAACATCGTTCTGTATCCAGTCAACAATCCCCCACATCCTGCAATCTCAGTCGTAGGGGCTCCCCAAACAACTGATCCCAACAATCCTTTTTCCTTTGGCATGCCACAAAATGTTTGGCAACAACTGCCATTAATGCTAACTACACCACCCCTTTCAAATCAACCTCCCATCAACACTGGGAGCACCCCTTTTACTACGTTGCCTCCACCTGTTGGAGCCACGAACCTACCATCACCTTCGTATGCATCTCCACAACCTCCCCAATCTAACCTACCACCTCCATCATGGCCCCAAGGTACATCCCAACCAAATGTTCCATTTGGTACCCAACAACCTCTAGTCCAAAATACCCCTACGTTATCTCAGCCACCCCAACAAAAACCACCATATAACCCTCCATTTTCCTCACAACAACCACCATACCAGCCACAAAGCAATCCATCCTGACCTCCCACTCAAACCATATCCTCATTCCTTGCATCCATCCTACGACCGTGAGCTCAAACACAATACAACATCTTGTCTCGACCCACACAACATCTCACATCACATTAGCAACCACCACAACATCATTATTACCATAACCAACAACAGTCCCAACAACAACCACCTTATGTGGCCTCCCAATAGTTGCAACAATACCCTCAATATCAGTAGGTCAATCCACAACATCACATCCAATCTCCTCAACAACCTACCTCACATTTGTATCAAACAAATCCATACTATATCTCACAACAACAACCCCAATACCAACCAAATCCCCCGACATACCAACAAGGGATATCATCATCCCACTATCAAAACCCATACTTCAACAATCCGACACTCCCTTAGCAGGATCCTTTATCATCCTACCATCCGTATCCATCCAACCCATCGCCAGTCAACTCAAATTTGTTAGAAATCAAGGCCGCTCTAAAAGATCTTCAGGCTGGGATTGGAAAACAATCATTCAAATTCAAGGACATATTCCCATGTCCATTCAATCCCTCCATCTTGTTGATCCCCTTCCCTAAACATTTTGAAATACCAAAATTTGAAAGATACAGGGGGAACAAGGATCCTAAGGCCCACTTATAGGAGTTTTACTCCTAGTGTTAAGAAGTTATGCATAATGACAACTATCTCTTGTGCTTGTTCCTATGGAGCCTAACAGGAAATACCCTAGAGTGGTTCATGAGCCTCAAACATGGGTCCATAAAATATTTTGTGGACCTGTAAAAAAAAATTGTCTTGTACTTCTCCTTCAATTTGGAGGACACTGACACCTTAGATCTCCTTAAAGAGAAACAACGTGAGGGGGAAACCTTTGCTAGCTACCTTCAAAGGTGGCGTGCACTAGCAAGCTGAATGAAAACCCCTCTAAAAGAGGACATGGTCACTCTCTTCGTGGAGAACTCTATCCCTACATGGATCATAACTTTAGGTTACATTGTGTCACCACTTTCACGAAGATAGTGGAAAAGGGACCTATCCTTGAACGTGCCCTTGTTGCCAAAGAGAACATAAAAATACATAGCCATGATAAAGAAAGGTCATTTGGAGATAAGCCACATATTTGGAACAAGAACAAGAACGCAGTGAATGATGGCATGACTGATACTAAACACGTCCAAGTGGCTAATACATCCCAGAGACAACAACCGTCCGTACCTAACACCATATTTGTACCATAGGGGGAACCTCGTCCTCCTCAAAAGTCAAATCAAAACAACCAAGGGAACACTAAATACCAATATACTCAATTAGGAGAACCCTTGAGTGTTGTCTTCAATAAGTTATTATAAATCAACTATCCAATCACATATCATGTCACCAAGCCACTTGATGAATCCAAACCTAAGCCTGCATGGTTTAGGGAAAATGAATATTGTGAGTTCCATAAAATCAAAGGACACACTTTGAATAAGTGTCAAGGTCTCAAAAACTATGTACAAGATCTTATTGATCAAGGAGATATCAAATTTGACACTAGTCAGGCTTCATCGTCCAATGCTCAGTTACAGATATACCAAAATACCTTTCCAAACCATAATCAAGGCACGAGCACCTCCAACAACAATCCCCAAGACAACAACACAAATAACCTAAGCTATAAGAATGTACCCCTCAATTACGAGGATATTATTCATTACATTGAGTAGGTAGAGCCCCGTGTATCTATGATACATGTTAAAGCCAAAGACCGTCAATGTGTTGTTACTACATAATGAGCCCACATCATTGTCCCTGTGGCCTCCGCACCCACCCAATCAACTCATGTAAGCTCTCAGTACAACATCCTCGATCACTTACGAAATACCCTAACTCATATCACCATCTTGGATTTGCTTAAATCTTCTCCTGTACATCAAGAATTCCTCAACAAAGCCTTACAGGAAACCCATGTACCTAATGACATCGATCCCACATGATTCCAAGCTTTGGTAGGACACCTAGCTTTATCTTATCAGCTGCACTTCAGCCAAAATGACATGCCAAATATCAATGTCAATCATAATCACCCCTTGCATATAAAAGTCATGGTTGCCCATCATAAAATAAAAAGGATCTTGGTAGATAATGGATCTGCCCTCAATCTGTGTACTCTAAAATTCATAAAACAGGTGGGGTATACTCAAGTAGATTTAAGTAATCAGATCATCATGATCAAGGCCTATGATAATGCAAAAAGGAATTTAGAGGGAATTATCAGTCTTCTTATCCAAGTGGGACTTGTGGTTCAGTACACTACTTGTCATGTCCTTGATCTGGACTTGCCGTATAATCTCCTCCTTGGCTGCCCATGGCTCCATGTTATGCAAGCTGTCCCCTCCACATACCATTAGTGTCTAAAATTCTCGGTAAATGGACAAGAGGTCACAATTTATGCAAACCCCCAACCATTTGAATATTGTTGTGCTTTAGAAGTGTCCTTTCCCCATTTACATTATTGTCCTGGGGTTGAAATGGGGGCATCTCAGTCGTCATCCACCAATCCACCCTCCACCACAACAATCACTCCATCTTCCACTACCAATCCTACAGTAACAAAAGTCCAAATCATTGACAAGGGGTGTGGTGAATACGAAATGCATACTACTCTTAATGTAGCAACCATGTCATCATCACCACATGAATACGATCAACCTTCACATGCTACTCCAAAGGAAGACAATACCATCACCTTCAGTGGTAAAAACATCCCTACCACCACTTTCAGGTTCCCTAGTATCAATATAGATGCACCAGAAGAGGGTATAAGTCAATGGGTATACCGAGAAGAACCCCAACCTAATCCTCCTCTAAAGGAATACTTTCAAGAAGCATATCCTTGGTCATCCAAATTTGTAGAGAAGTATAACTATCAAGGCAAGGGCCTAGGTAAAGAAGAAAAAGGGCGGTTGCAACCCATTGATACATCAAAGATGCCAAAGAACATAGGCATTAGATTCGATAAAAAATAGAAAGGCCTTGCAACATCACCTAATACTTCCAATAGTGTTGTTATGGATGATAGCTCAATGGAATACATACCCGAGGAGGAATCCATCATACATGCATACGATGACGTCGATCACACTGACCTATCATCCATGTTCAAATGCCTATTTGTCTATACCATTAGCCTATCCCTTCACCATCCTGAGCTTATTGACTAGGACCTACGTGACAACACACTTGTCAATATGTCTATGGATACATACATCAACCTCATGGGATTGGGGAAGGATGAACACTCCAGTCGCAAAAATAAGAATAAGAAAGATAAAAATGGGTCATCTAGTGAAAACCTCCCCAAGGTACTTCCTGACCTTGAAAAAGTAAAAATAAAGGACGCATCCAATGGC
>VDFB02088598.1:0-65624 GCA_007258455.2 Sequoia sempervirens | reverse complement strand
AGGCTCACTATCTACCAACTGACTAACTAATGCCATATAGTCATCATACCTGGCTGGTTGTCTCCGCTGTCTACTACTCATCCTAGGAGCTCCCACAAACTCCTGAGTATCACTTTGTGACTATTGGTTCTTGCTACCAACTGTAGAGGATGAAGTATCAACCTCCATATCACCCTGATGCATCTCTTGGATCTGCTGCATCTGCTGCTCCATACTCTGCGAATTCTCAGCACCTGAGCTTGTGCATGTACTAGTAACTGTACTCGAGCTTCGCTGTCCTTGATCTGGTTGAATGATCCTTGGAGCTTCCACTAGTTGCTCACTCTGATCATCTGCTGGCAAATCTCTGGACCTCCTGAATGCCTTGTCCTCCATGAACTTGACATCACGCCTAACTATAGTCCTCTTGGTCCCTGGAATAAATATCCGATATGCCTTTGATGTTTCACTGTACCCCACAAAGTACCCCTTCTCTGCAGTTTGATCTAACTTGGAACGTGTCGCACCTGGAATGTGACAATACGCCAAACTCCCAAATATCCTGAAGTGGCTGACATCTGGCTTCTTCCCTGAGAACGCCTCCTCTGGTGTCATCTTGCCCAATACCTTATGTGGAACCCTATTTTGTATGTACACCGTTGTACCGTATGCCGCTTCATAAGTAACGGGTATATCTCGTCATACAAAGATAGCCTCTGCTACCGGATATAGGACCGACTTTTCTTTCCTTCAAGAACCCCATTCATAGGGGTTAAGGGAATACCCACTTCTCTCTGGATTCCTTCCCTGGTATAGAACTCCTGGAACTCTTTCCCCTTGTACTCACCTCCATTGTCTGACCAAAGAACCTTTATCTTCTTTCCTATCGAATTCTCCACAAGAGATTTGAACTCTTGGAAGCGACTGAAAACCTCATCCTTGGTCTTCAAGAAGTATATCCAGGTCTTCCTGGAGAAATCATCAATAAAAGTAACAAAGTACTCATATCCTCTGAGAGACTTCGTCGACATTGGTCCACATATAACCAATCACCAGATCAAGAACACCCTTGGATCTAGTGTCACCTCTGGTGCTGCTTTCAAGAAACTTCCCCAACACACATCCCTTACATACATCATCATGCTCTGTGCTCACCTCAGGAACACCTGTCACAGCCTCACGAAGCATTTTAAGTGCTCCATGATGTATATGGCCCATCCTCCTATGCCATAGCCCTCCTTGATCTCTAGAATTACTGCTGCTCATCAGTGCCTTATGAGTATCAAACTGCAACCTGTAAAGCTGGCCGCTCCTAACTCCAATAGCTATGGGTGATTTCCAATCCTTGTGCTTAATTAACACACTTGCCCCTCTAAAGAGTACATTATAACCTTTATCCTGAAGGACAGATATGGAAATCAAATTCATACCTAAGCCTGGCACATGCAACACATCATGAATGGGAATCCGCTTACCATTCTCCCTCTGAAATAGAATAGTCCCTTTCCCAACTGGATTGAGCTTGGACATGTTCCCCATAGAAATCTGCATTCTGATGTCCTCCTCCTTATAGCTGGAGAAGTACTCTCTAACTCCTGTCATATGAAATGACGCCCCACTATCTATATACCAAACACCCTGTGAGGTTGAGCCAGCCATACAAGCTATGAGAGCGAACTCATCCTCCATTCTACTAGAGAGCTCATCTGCACTTGCTGAAGCTGCTGTCTGCTTCTTGCCTTTCTTCCTTTGCGGGCAATCGCTGACATAGTGGCCAAACTCATGACAGCCATAGCACTTGACTTTAGATAGGTCCTTCTTCTTCTTCTCACCTTGTGGATTTGATCCTTTACTAGACCCCTTCTTTGCTTTCCCTTTTCCTGCAAGGGCAACGTTCTCCTGTTCCGCCTCACTTTGCTGACTCTTGCTACTGGTCCTACTGACAAGACTTAGTCTAAGCTCCTCCTGAGTGAAGTCACTCCAAAGTCGATCCCAACTCGGCAAGGTGTCTCGCCCATTAATAACTTGAACAAAGACATCCCACTGCTTAGTAAACCCATTTAGGGATATCCGCACTAGCTCGTCATCACCTAGATTATCTCCAACAGCAGCCAACTCATCCTTGACAAGTCTGAGTCTGGTGAGGTAACTTGTCACGTCCTCTCCCTTGTTCATCCGAGTAGTCCTCAACTTTTCTCTGAGAATCAACTTCCGGTTAGTGGTAGCATTCTGGTATAGATTCAGAATGGCATCCCACATCTTCTTCGTTGTATCTAACTCTGCGACATGTGGAACAATATGATCCTTGACACCATCAAGAATCATCCTCCTCGCCTTGGCATCTTCCTTCTTATATGCTAAGAGCTGTGCTGGATCTGTAGGTACAGGTACAACACTGGTCACATATTCCTTGATCACATTCTCTTCCAGCAACAAAGAAATTCTGGCTTTCCAGACACCAAAATTTGAGGCTCCATCCAATCTGTCCTGATCTCTTAAACCTGCTGAGGCCATCTCAAAAGATAAAAGAAAACAAATAATAATTCTGAAGAGGTAGAACTGGGTTTTATAAACCCTCTTTCCTGCGCTCAGCTTTGTCTGCCCTCAGATCAGCTCTGATACCATGTATTCTATTGCAGCTACCGATTATTAATCTCCTATCTAAATAGATTATTTGACTACAGAAAATTAATTCTCACCAAATATTGAAAAATAAAACAACCGCAACTTCACAAATAAACTCACAGGAATAGAGAAGAAAACATGCACAATAATGAACACAATATTTTTGGACAAATTGTCCTGTGGAAAACCCCGGCGGGAAAAACCATCACAGTATGAGGAATTATATTAAACTTCAGCAAATTAAGGAATACAAAACCGCTTTTGCCTCTATCGGGTGAGTTCCTCGCACAATCTTCTCCTCGAAATTTCCTCACTTTCTCCTGCTGAAATTCCACAGCTGCTATCCCCAACGCTATCACTGCGCCCTTGCTAACACTGCAAGACTATTTGCTCTCACTGCAATTCTACTTGCTATCACTGCAAGTCTACTTGTTGTTGTGTTCTCCAATTGCCCATTGATCCCCTTTTATACTTTTCTCATTGGAAAACCAATGGCCATGATTTAATCTCAATCAATGGCTAAGATTAAATAGACTCTAAAAACCCTAACTAACTGGATTCTAGAAGTCTCTAGGAGAATCACTTTATTTAATTACATAATTATCTAGACAACTCAGCCCTTTTCTGGAGGTTTCTAGAAAATAATTAAATAATTAAATGACACTTCTAGACAATGGAGACACCTGTCCAAGCTACATAAATTAACAAGAACAATGTCGCCTTGGTCTCCTACACCAACTCCCTACCTTTCATTGTTATGTCTCTGTAAAACTAAACCTGCCCTCACCCTTATTTTTACTTTGTGTCGCTATCTGTGAGCTCTAATAAAATCAAGGTCAGATACTTCAAAGGAAATAAGGAAGAAATACGACAACTCCACTCACCCATGCTCTCTCCGTTGTTGCCTCTCGGAGGCCGAAAATCGCAGGTAAAAGGAAACAATAGTATGGCAGATCTATAACCAAGAAAATCGATATCCATTTTCTCCAACCAGATGCTTTGATCATGCCGCCATCGTAAACCCTACTCACCTAATTTCCTTAGTTAAGAGGCAAATAAGAGTTAGGTTGCTATTGTTTGAGGCGCCAGATTTGAGTTTAAAATGGATTCCATCCAAGAATTAATTTTGATATAATGTACGTCACATATTACCTTCGCGAGCAGGAGCCTACGTTTCCTTTTATTAGCCCGAATCCATATATTTAGCACATGCTAATCGTTGGCAGTACAAAACTTAAATTTTACCCTAAAACAATGGCATGGTTGAGAGCATAAGATATGGCGTGGTTTAGAGCATAAGATAGGGCACATTTAAATGCAATCCTTTATTCGTTGTGAGGTCATAGACTAGCAATTGCACCCGAAGGAGGTGTAATGATTACGCCGATTGTTTTTTATATATGTATTTATCAAATTATAATACATTTTTTAGTTATATGTTGCTTGAAGCATGTTACAAACTTTTTATTAGTTCTTATTTTTACTTTTATTTGTTGTTAGTTTATATTATGTGAACATTTATAAAGATTATTATTTCAATAATTATATTTTGTTTTAAAAAATGATAACTGAGTAAGCAAAGGCTTTTATGGCATATGGCAAATATTCTAAACAATTAGATGTAGATAAAATTATTTTAGACATATGCATATATTTAATTGTTTATATATTTCAAACTTTTTGTTAGTTCTTATTTTTAGTTTTATTTGTTGTTAGTTCATGTTACATTTGAATATTTTGAAAGATAAATTTTTCAATAATAAATATATAATGTAGAAATAATAATGGAAAATAAAGTAATTGAATTAGTGAGTACGTGTTTGTGCATGTGTTGCCATTCTAGTTATATGTGATTAGATTAAACAATTAATAATCAAAACTAAATAAAGAAAGAAATAAAGTTAGATAAATCTAGATTATCTAACTTCAATATCTATCTTTTACTTGATAAGCAATATTTTGGAGGTTTTTACCATTTAGTAGATAGATTATTTGCCATTAAACAAATACCAATTTCTTAGAAATTTTATAAAAAACTTTTACCAATCTACATTGTCTTTTAGATTTTTCTTATTATTGTCACAAAATTTAAAATAAAATTAGAGTTATTTTCTTTAATATATTGTGGAATACAAAAAAATAAATGATGGCTCTATTTTTTTTTAGGAGAAGGTTTGTTACTTTCAACATAAAGTAACCCTTTCATGAAATATTAGATGAAATTTTTTATAAAAAAATAATTTATTTAAGATAAATATATTTGAAATGGAAATTTTATTTCTTTTTTCTTTTTTCTAATATTTTTAAAATTTATCAAAGACCCTTTATGTTTTTACTTCCTTAATTCTTGTCTTCTTTAATTGTTTTTAACCTTCAATTAATGCCTTAATATTTTGTAATAAATCAATTATGTTTAATTACAAATAATGAGTACACGATACATAGGACTATGTGAGGATTAATAATATCACATAACATTGTCTTTTAAGCTTTGCATCCCAAATAGAGGCAAATACAAGCTAATGTCTCCTGCTAATAGCAAAAAGAAAAATAAAAAATATTTAATCATTTCACTCCCGACTACCGCCAAAACCCTCGATAAGCAATATTGTGGCAGCACTGAGCAAAAGATCATTTGAAAGTGAAAAAAAATAGAAATGCAGGGGGCATAAGATAGGGAACTGTAAAAGTATTTTGACTTTGACAAGGTAAAATCAGGGCATGTTAAGCGTGGCATCTTCTACATCTTGTTTTTTCCAAAAATGGTGTTACTGTTGGGTAATCCATGATAATATAATCAAATCAAGTTTTTCTATCTACAGCATAAGGCTATGCCGTAATTATCATAAACAAATCTTTTTCATAGTTCTCTTGGAGTTCTGACATTTCTCCAATTCCCGTATTTCCTTCAACTATTTTTTTTTTAAATGTTAAATGCTTGCCAATCTTTGGGTAAGATGCAATAAAAAAAGAAAATGACTTTCATTTCTATTTACAAATTAGAACTTCATTGTGAAAAAGACATTTTTGTTTAATGAACATTGACATCTAGATTCTAGACAATGAATGAGGTGGAAAAGAAGCACGACATCAATATATTCTGATAACACATATTCATGGAATGCTAGAAGACCTGTCAGATTTCGGATTGTGCCCTTGTATGGACAAAGATATAAAATTCTTCAACTGATTTTCCTGTCTTAAAATTCAATCTATATGCACTTCCATTTAGTAGCGATAATCCCAATATTTAGGAAAATTTTGACTTGATTTCTATAGGTGTTCAAATGGATGTGTTTATAAGACAGGAAGCAAAACATTATGTGTGATCAGAAGGATTGCATCTTTGTTCCCCAAATCGTTCATACAGGCAATCAAAGAAGAAAAGAGACGGTTGAATGAAAAGCCTCTAAAGCAATTTCAAGATATTTAAAGATAATACTTCTCAATAGGAAAGGACAATGGAACTATAGAAAATGAGTTATGCTTTTGACCATCAATTTGAATCTAATGCAAAGTCATCCTTAAGCATTGAGTAATTTGAGGGCTCTCAACCCTTTGTCTGATTTACTATTAGGAATAAATCAGGCAAGGCTGAGGTTTAAATTAAATGACCATGACTCTAACACCTACCCAATTTTGTCAAAGATAAACCACACAGTATGAGATGTGGCCCATATGTTGCCCAAAGGTATACCCAAAAAAATTAGATAAAATTGGAAAAATAAATAGATAAGTAGTGATGGCTGTTAAAGGGAAACAAAAATTTATTCCATAGTTATTGTATCAATTCCAAAGGCAGTCTCAGTGACGGGTGTAAACTCCATGAAAGAATAGTACCTTTGAAATTCCCAAGTCAATACATTTACGTTATAGGGAAACAGTAAAAATGTATGAAATATATTCCCTCTGATAGTTTACGCGTAGAAGAGGATATCTATAAATGGTATAGTGAGTAAAAGGTATCAAATTGTTGGATTAGCACTAAGTTCTTTGTATCATGAGGAGGCTTTTCCACTCAATATTTGTGTAATATTTTCATTAAATTTGCAAGTTTCTTGACTATGTTTGAAACTGTGATGAAGTAAACTGTAGCTACCTGTCAAAAATTATAAAACTTTCCTTAAACCACTAAAGTTTATCAAAAACCCTTGGACGGTTTACATAGAGTTGTAATCCGTGTATGCAATCTTAAATTTTTTTAAGGAGGTTGAGATCTTTCAGACCGGAAGAATGCCCAACACATGTAGACTGCAAAAGGCTTATCCTCTACAGAATGGGATTCTTTACCTTGGTTTATATCTTATTGCTTTCGGCTCATGAGGAACGAGACCAAACCATGTGTACTTTTGGGACAAAGTGTATGACTACTATGGAACAGGGGAGTGAGAAGAGTGGGATAGGGTGTTTGACTACTGAGCAGCGTTCATCTCCAGCCCTGAATTTCAAAAGGAAATTAAATCATATTCACATTCCAAAAATTATAGATCACTAAAACTGTGGCGAGTAATTTACCTCAAGATTCTGGACAAATTGTGTCATGCTGTGAACGATGCTGTTGAGGAATATAGGCGAAACCCTACGACGCAGAATATTGCCAAATGATATGAACCACCTATCACCCTTTGCTGTTTCAATCTATTCACATTGAACGGAAGTACATCTGAAAATATGACAGGTTGAGGGTTGATGGTGTTGGAATTTATGTGGAGATTTTGTGACTTTTGGTGCAACTTTAATGCACACAAATGACAAAATAATGGCAGGCATGGTCGTGGCGAAGTTTCCGTTTTTTGTTGCAGGCAAAAAACATAATTCAAGTCATGGTTGAGGCGAGTTGTACAGTAACCTTGCCAGATAACTACATATCAGTTATGACAGATAAGTAACCTCTAGTTATTGGTTTATAAATAGTGGCGCCGACTTAATGAAAGCTAGGTTCCAGTTTCGAATCCTACGAAGATGACTTACCTGAAAATGTGTCAAAGCAACTCTTTCCCATGCCGCCGCGTGGGATCGAACCCTGCCTAATGCAGTAAAAGTTTAGATAGCCTTTT
This sequence comes from Sequoia sempervirens, assembly GCA_007258455.2. Lineage (NCBI taxonomy): Eukaryota > Viridiplantae > Streptophyta > Pinopsida > Cupressales > Cupressaceae > Sequoia > Sequoia sempervirens. Next base: position 57,963 of record VDFB02088598.1, on the reverse strand, counting down.
CATGCTGTAAATGAATGAATGAAAACACGAAAACACGTTCAAAACAACCTGTACACAAACCCTTATAGGTAACGTGTGAGAGCAATTTTATTCTTGCACGAAAAATCCCGACGACACTTTATGCACGGAACATTCAGGTCTGTTTTAACATTTCCAGCCGGCAAAACTCTTTTCAGGCCCACAATTAATACCCTATCGACTAAAAATTCGTCCATGATAATAATCCTTTAAAATACTATCGTCGGTTCCTTTAAAATACTATCGTCGGTTCCAGCAATAAACATTAATGATAAACTTTTCACCACAAAGGATATCAAGGTTGGTATTAAAGCTTTGGCGGTGGGGAAGGCTCGGGACATCGATGGTTTACAGGCTGAATATTTGAAATGGGGTTTAGAGATCTTGGCACCGCATATCAAGAAGATTTTCAATAGGATCATTCAGCATGGGTTTCCAAAAAATTGGACAACAAGTGTGGTTATCCCTCTTCACAAGAGCGGGGATGTCAACAATCCGTCAAACTACCGCACCATAATGATTAATCCCCTTTTTGGGAAGCTCTTTGGGAGCATGGTGGAACGTAGAATCAGTTGTTGGGCTGAGAAGGAAGGTAAAAGGGCAAAAGGGCAAGCTGGGTTCAGACCAAAGCATTCTACAATTGATCATTGCATCACTCTCAGACATATGGTAGAAAAAGTTTGGGATAAACAAGGTAATGAGGTTTTTTGCTGTTTTGTTGACTTCAAAAAGGCTTTTGACACAGTCCCTAGAAGCAAACTTTGGGACAGAATGGAGCAACTTGGAATTCCGGAAAAGTATAGGGCTGCTGTTCATAGGCTTTATGATCAGGTCCACGCCAAAATCAGAACAAAGGCGGGTCTTTCAGAGTGTTTTGGGAGTGACATTGGGGTCAAGCAAGGCTGCCCTTTATCTCCCACTTTATTTGGGCTGTACATAGACAAGTTAGAAGAATGGTTAGACAAGAGGGGGGGCGATGGAGTGTTCTTAGCCACTTATGTGGTTAAATTGCTGCTATACGCAGATGATCTTACCTTAATGGCAAATTCAGAGAATGGTCTTCAAGAACATCTAAAAGCCTTAGAGTTGTTTTGTCGGGATGTAGGGATGCAAGTGAACATCAGCAAAACCAAGGTCATGATTTTTACGCTGAAAAGAGCTAAGAAACAATTGAACTTTATATTTGAGGGAAGCTCTTTGCAAGTGGTAAATGAATACAAATATTTGGGTCTCGATTTTTGCAGCAATCTCAGTTGGGAGACTTGTAGGGCAAAAAGGATTCAAGGGGGCTGGAAAGCCCTATACTTGCTTCAAAATAGATGCAGATCAGCTGAGCTATGGGACTGGAAAACAAAGAAGAAATTATTTGGGCTGCTTGTCACTCCAGTAGTATTATACGGCTGTGAAGTTTGGGGCTGCAACACTTCAGCTCTAAAATGGAGGCAAATAGAAAGATTACAAAAGCATCTAATCACCAGCAGTTTTAAAATAAAAAGTACAGTCCCGTATGAGATTGTCCTAGCTGAAGCGGGGGCTTTCCCAATGGAAATGGCAGCATTAATCCGTTTATTAGGTTATTTGAAGAGAATTGAGAATATGAGGGAACACCGGTGGCCCAAAATTGTGGTGGAAGAAAACTTAACTAGAAGGAAGAGCACGTGGATGAGGCAAAATACCAAGTGGATGGAAAAATGGGGGATAAGCATGCAAGAGTGTCCAAACACCAATGTAGAAATTAAAAGGTTTGTGAAGGAGAAAGCCAAACAAATCTTGTGGTCAAAACAACTTAGTAGAAAAAGGGAATATTATGTTTTGCACTTTAACCACACTTGTGATCACGGGCAAAAGTATTACGTGGGGGCAGATATAGAGTGGAAGGCTAAAATGTTGATAGCCCAGCTGAGAACTAGCTCTCATCGTTTGAGATGTGAAACGGGGAGATGGACAACACCCAAGGAGGCATGGGCTGATAGGATTTGTTGTTTCTGCTCTTCGGGTTTGGTGGAAACAGAATGGCATTACATCATGCAGTGTAAAGCGTACGAGGACATTAGGTGCAGTTACTTGGATCTGTTTAAAGTCAAATCGTTAGAGGATTTGTTCGAAGAGGAAAAGATCGTTGAAACGGCAGGTTACTTGATCAAAATACACAGTAGAAGAAACAAAATTAGTAAAGAGTTAAAGGGAAACATAAGTACTCGGTGAGGTCGGCGGGTGCTCGGTTTGTATCAATTTGTGGTTTCAGTTCTGTTTTGGGGTCCCATAGGCCAGCTGGTCTCGTGGACGTAATTAAAAGCATTCATTCATTCATTCATTACTTAAATGGTCATTTAAATCCTATCGTAAAAATATGCCTAACTGTAGTCATTCGTTTAAGTTAATACTAGCAAGGAAAACACAAAATAAAATATCCTTCAATAAAATAAGGAGTGTATATTTCTTAATTAAAAGAACTTTCAAGTAAGTCTAAAAAGAAAGAAAAGTCAAAGTAAAAGTGGATTAGGTGGCTTAAAAGGTAAGTATAGTATTATTTAACTAAACAATAATAATATATTGCTTAACATGGTGAAATTTCTAACCATAGCATTTAGGATTATCCACGTGGCTCTCAAGCTTTAAGATCTCCTTAATAAAGGTGTAGAGAATATACCCCCACACTTTAGATAAAAAACAACCATATTAAATTAAAATAAGAGTATGTAAATAAAGTAAAGTTTAAGTATTTGATTTGGCATTCATTCCTATCCTCTTGAATAAATAAAAAGATATTCTCTCCCTTACTTTAAGAGTCCTTTTAAATTAAAAATTTAAATAAATGAAATAAATTATTAATTGTAGAAGTTAGTCATTTTTGTTAATTTAAATTACTCTTTAACGTAAATAGAATTTTTATGCTTTAAATATATATATATATATATATGGATAAGGGAACTCAAGAAAATATATAAATAAAACAATGATAATTTATCTCATTCCTTGGGTTTAGTAGAAAGTTAGTATCAATAATCATCTTTTTGGTAAACTTGAGGGTGTCGAGAATAAACTACATAATAATGATGGTAGAAATATTAGGAGTAATGTTAGTACAATGTCAAGCAATGCTATGGTTAATGAATGAGTCATTGTGAGTTGCAAATTGGATATTGGAATGTTAGTTCCCATGATAATTATTAACATAAATGTATGGTTAGCCATAGATTTATTTATTGACATGGAAACTTGGGTTAGAAGTAACATCGATATCAATGTCCGGCCTTGGGCTTGCACAAAGAAATAAGTGTGAAGTTGGTAAGATGTGGTAAAACGTTTAGAGAGTGTTTGTGTCATCATTTGCTTTATTCCAAAAAAAATTGTTAGTTGTGTTTTTTCCCCAGTGTAAATTATGGGCATTACAATTTGACCTTCAAATTGTTCCCTGACCACATAATGAGTACAATAAAGAAATGATACATTAATTTGATCACAATACCTCCATCTTTTCTCAATTCTTTGCAAATCTCCAAAAGAAATTCATCTCTAATCATCTCTTCATTCAATCTTGACACCAACTCAATATCTTCATCCTCTATAATCAGGTTCTTTGTCTTCGCTTCTCCTTCATATTCAAGCTTGGAAATGTTGCACTACATTTGTCTTCATCAATGAATCATTCTTCAACATCTTCAAACACTTCTTCTTCTATCATCTTCCTTTGTCTTTTCCTTATTTTAACAAGCTTTTGAATGGGCCATGTAACTTTTCTATGCTTGATCTTCAAGTGTCAACTTGTCATCTACTTGATCATCTACTCCATCTTCATCATGGACTCTTGGAACTATTTTTCCAATCTTCTCAACACTTGTTGTATTGCTAATAACTCTTTGTCCATCTTCTCTTGTCTTTTTCTCTTTTTCCTCTCTTCCTTTGCCTACAAATGCCTTCTCAAATTCTCCATCTTTCATATGGTCTCTAAGGAAGTCTCTCCTTGCTTCACAACTCACTTTTCTCAACTTTCTTAGCCTCACATAGGTCCTTTCCACTCATCCTCAACCTGTCTTTTGGCCACTAACCAGGTTCTTCTTAACCTACACAAAACCACAACACACAAACACAACACCAAATCTCTTTTCCCGGAGCCTTCTAGTTGTGATACCACTTTGATGCAATTCTAGAGGAAGAAAACAAACTCTCTCAATCTCAATGGACAAAAACTCAAAATATATGTGTTTGATTACTCATCACTACTTCACTTTTCCTTCAAAAAACTCAATTTGAACACTCAAATTTGCATTTAGAGTTCAAAACTCCTTCAATGACCTTCAAAACACTTTATTAATCTCAACTTAACCAAAAATAAACAATTACAAGGTCTTCCCATTCACATTTTCATCATTTTATTATGACTATCCTTATTTTATGTAGCAATCCACTCACATTCTATCAGAGATATGTTTTATTGTAGACCTTAACTTCGAACTGTAACAAGATTTTTAGATACCCTTTTAAGGTTTTTAAATCATATCTAGAACCCAGGGTATGTTGTTTTGGAGAATATGTCTCAATCAAGATTGGTAACATGCCAATTTAGGCATAATTAGGCTTTACAACAAAAAAAGGGCTTATTGATTTTTAGCCTTCCAATCTCAAACCTAGACAACCAACACTTCAAACATATTACATTAGACCTGAATAAGCATATTTTATCTTCCAAAGTCCACTTACCAAGACATTTTCACAAACCTTAGGTGCTTTGCACACTCAACTGCCCTATTTTTTGTTTGTACACAAATTTTTAGTCAAGAACTCTCAATTTCCACCCTTAAATCTTAAACATCGGGATTTAAAACCTTGAGAATATGAAATTAAATGGGACAAGGAACCTTCACACCAATTATTATCAAATTCCAATGGTTAGATTTAGAGAAACACAATTTTTAATAAATCTGCTTACCCTAGAACAGGGTTTTATCTATTTATAGTAAAAACTCAATATCTCTTTCTTAACTGCATAAATTTGCATGAGACAAAATATGTATAGAAGGTGATTGAGACCATTACCACATACAACCAATTAAGCATCCATTTATGCTCATACAATTTCGTACATGGGCTTGAAACCACTGAATTTCTAAAGAAAATGCACAAAATTAGAGTTTCTCATTGATCTAAATCATTAATTCAATCACCCACGAGTTAAAAAGTGTCCACAAGGCCTTTTTAAAGGAATTACATCATGACTCATCACCTTCTAGCTGATTCCTAATGAATTTGAACAAGGTGATTGTTCACCTTCCACCTTTTTGCAACTTTTTTTCATTTTTAAAACTTTTGTATTTGTGCAATTTTTGCAAATAATGACTACTTGCCAAAAAAAATGGACATAGGACTTAAACCTTAAACCTTCTAATGACCTAAACATAGGCAAAATGACTTATAAGACCTCCTTGCAATGTGGAGACAATAAAATTGAATAAAATTTCAAGATTTTCTCAAATGGAGCATGATGTTGTCAAGGTGCTCCTACACCACAATGTCCCTCTCGAAGCTATCTACATAATAGAAAAGTCATTAATATTAAAATTAATTCAAAAATTAATATTAATATTTGTCCTTAATACTAATATTTTCCTTTTGTTTCAAAGTAAGGGTAAAAGGATACATTTAAATTTAAATGCTTATGTATTATGATTGTATTAAATAAATTACGTTTACTTGATTTAGATATAGTTTGAAAGGGAAAAACCTAGATGCAATGAGTGCTAAGTGGACCATTCATTATCATGAGAGATGAATTCTTATGAACCACTACTCATGAAACATGGGTCAATGAGTTTGACTCAAACTACACTCCTTGATAACAATATCACAGTTTGACGTGTTGTGGAAAATACCTCCTACTTATCAAGGGAAACACTATTTTATGTTATCACTCTTCACAGAGGGCTTGGAGGAACAATTGATGAACCATTCACAAGACTCTAAGATGATGTCCACTTAGCACATTGGTTCATAAATTTAAAACCAATGGTTTAATTCACAATATTAGAGTACTATGGCAATATCTCAAGCCATACTAAAGACATGTCCTTGTGGTGCGAATTCCACTCCATCGCAGATCGAGGAGGACAACACTACTTTCTATGACCTCACTTTACTTAGCCCTAATTTAGTAACTAAACTGACCACTGTATTCCTTCTTATTCTACAGAGATCGATCTTTTTCATTGGCCCACATGATGTTCCTTCTTTTAACTGTCTGTTTCATAATGGTTCACAACAAATGTACCCTACTCTACTTGATGATCTTCTATGGAGATCTCATGCAATCATAGCTATACCTATGGTTGAAGTCATTGGAAACAAATAAGCTACTGAGGGTAGATGGGACCCCTCACAATTAGGCTCAACAATGAAGGAGAGTAAGTAAAGTTTTGTGATTTTCTCTCGTACGCAGGAGGAGATTTAGTTGCACCCCAGAGTTTTCCAACTCACATGGCAGACATTGTATTTACTTTATCATTGTCAATTGGCTTATGATTTATACAACGTGAAGGGATCTGACTAAACCAATCCTATTGGTGTATCACCAACATCCATGTTTTATCCTATTGACAGTGTATACATGCAGTAAAACCAATCATTGTATATTATATTAAAATCTTCGATAATTATGCCAAACATGTTCCCTCTATGAACGAGGTGACCTGTAAAAGTGTATCAATGGCTATGTTGCATATGTATCAATGCAAAATGATTAAATGAATCTCACCTGTTCATCATTTTTTGCCATTTTTTGTTGCTTTCCTGTTGCTATTAGTTTCCGCTCCTCCAACCTCTTCCTCATTGGTAGGTACTCTAGAGTTTATGTCACTATTTTTATCACTGTACAGCACAAGACACTTATTTAAAAAAATAAACAATCAATTACCTATCTTATGCTAGCCACCCCACCTACAGTGGTTCCCATTTTTCCTATCAGTTCATTGTATCTCATTAATTATTTTTTAGGTACATTGTCTCTCTATCATCTCAAAATTCACACACGCCCTACTATTTATGACTGTAATACAACATTGTTACCATGTTTCATCACAACATAGCCCTAAGTCTTCTTAGAACATTTTTTTTTTTGGTGTGACAAGCGAATAAATGGTGGGATGTGGGCATGTGATTAGTTTGCTAAAAATAAAAGGGTAGGTGGTCCAACTCCATGCATATTTTCTTAGCCATCTAAAGCTTGTAGACTATCACAATAAGGCAATGTCTAAGCAGCATACAAAATCTCCATTTGACTGTATTCAATAGTTAATTAAAAATAAAGATACAATACATTCTTTATTTTTAATTAATTATACATTATGGTCAAATGGTTGTTTTGTAGGTTGCCTAGACAATTCGTCACAATGACATTGTCTAAGCAGCATACAAAATGACCATTTGACCGTATTTAATAGTTCATTAAAAATAAAGATACAATGCATTCTTTATTTTTAATTAATTATATAATACGGTCAAATGGTCATTTTGTAGGCTACTTAGACAATTCGTCACAATGGTAATGTCTAAGCAGCATACAAAATGACCATTTGACTATATTTAATAATTAATTAAAAATAAAGATACAATGCATTCTTTATTTTTAATTAATTATACAATATGGCCAAATGGTCATTTTGTAGGCTACTTAGACAATTTGCACATGGAAAGCATACTTGGTGAAGAATACAATACGGTCAAATGACCGTTTTGTAGGTTGCTTATACAATTTGCACACAGAAAGCATACTTGGTGAAGAATAGATTGTACTTATCTCTAGTCATTTCTTGATTTGGATGCTCTTGATGACAGCACCTACAAGTGAAGGAATGGGCAACAACTAATTGGTGTCTCTGAATACAAGAGATGCAATGTAAAACAAGCAAGAACTCTTCAAAGACTTCCTCATGAGAGCTCTAAATTTCTAACAAATATTTTTGACGAGTTTGACATGTTTACCATTTGGAGGGTGGTTGTTATGACATATCAGACACCCAAAACGACTATTTGACTGTATTGTATAATTAATCAAAAATAAAGAATGTATTGTATCTTTATTTTTAATTAATTATTAAATACGATCAAATGACTGTATTGTATGTTGCTTAGATATTGTCTTTCAGGGGAAATGTCTAAGCAACATACAAAATGACCATTTGACTGTATTCAATAATTAATTAAAAATAAAGATATAATGCATTCTTTATTTTTAATTATTTATACAATACGGTCAAATGGTCATTTTGTAGGTTGCTTAGATAATTTGTCACAACGACAATGTCTAAGCAACATACAAAATGACCATTTAATCACGTTTTTAATTATTAATTAAAAACAAAGATACAATGTATTCTTTTTTTTAATTAATTATACAATACGGTCAAATGGTCATTTTGTAGGATGCTTAAACAATTCACACATGAAAAGCATACTTGGTGAAGAATAGGTTGTACTTATCTCTAGGCATTACTTGATTTGGTCGCTCTTGATGACAACACCTGCAAGTGAAGGAATGGGCAACAACTAATTGGTGTCTCTAGGTACAAAAAATGTAGCATAAAACAAGTAAGAACTCATCGAAAACTTCCTCATGAGAGCTTTAAATTTTTAATAAACACATTTTTGACAAAATTGACAAGATTACCATTTGAAGGGTGGTTGTTATGACATATAGGGCTCTCAAAATGGCCATTTGACTATATTGTATAATTATTTAAAAATAAAGAATGCATTGTATCTTTATTTTTTATTAATTATTAAATACGGTCAAATGATTGTTTTGTATGTTGTTTAGACATTGTCCAACTAATTGGTGTCTCTGAGTACAAGAGATGCAGCTTAAAACAAACAAAAACACATTGAAGACTTCTTCATGAGAGCTCTGAATTTCTGACAAACACATTTTTGACGAGTTTGACATGGTTACCATTTGGAAGGTGGCTCTTATGACATATTAGGTGCTCAAAATGGCCATTTGACCGTATTGTATAATTAATTAAAAATAAAGAATGCATTCTATCTTTATTTTTAATTAATTATTAAATATGGTCAAATGATCATTTTGTATGTCGCTTAGACATTTCCTTCCAGGGGCAATGTCTAAGCGGCATACAAAACTGACATTTGACCGTATTCAATAATTAATTAAAAATAAAGATACAATATATTTTTTATTTTTAATTAATTATACAACACAGTCAAATGGTTGTTTTGTAGATTGCTTAGATAATTCGTCACAACAACAATGTCTAAGCAACATAAAAAATGACACATTTGATCGTATTTAATAATTAATTAAAAATAAAGATACAATGCATTCTTTATTTTTAATTAATTAAACAATATAGTCAAATGGTTGTTTTGTAGACTACTTAGACAATTCATCACAACGACAATATCTAAGCAGCATGCAAAACAACCATTTGACTGTATTTAATAATTAATTAAAAATAAAGATACAATGCAAGTGAAAGAATGGGCAACAACTAATCAATGTCTCTGAGTATAAGAGATGCAACATAAAACAAGCAAGAACTCATCGAAGACTTCCTCATGAGAGTTTTGAATTTCTGACAAACATTTTTTATGAGTTTGACACAGCTACCATTTGGAGGGTGGTTGTTATGACATATCAAGCGCTCAAAACGGTCAAATGGTCATTTTGTATGCTACTTAGACATTGCTTCTGGGGGCGATGTCTAAGTAGCATACAAAATGGCCAATTGACAATATTCAATAATTAATTAAAAATAAAGATACAATGCATTCTTTATTTTTATTTAATTATACAATACGGTTAAATTGTCATTTTGTAGGTTGCTCAAACAATTCTTCACAACGACAATGTCTAAGCAACATACAAAATGGCCATTTGACCGTATTTAATAATTAATTAAAAATAAATATATAATGCATTTTTTATTTTTAATTAATTATACAATATAGTCAAATGGTCATTTTGTAGGCTGCTTAGACAATTTGTCACAACAATAATGTTGAAGCAACATACAAAATGGCCATTTGATCGTATTTAATAATTAATTAAAAATAAAGATACAATGCATTCTTTATTTATAATTAATTATACAATATGGTCAAATGGTCATTTTGTAGGTTGTTTAGACAATTCTCACACAGAAAGCATACTTCGTGAAGAATAGGTTGTAATTATCTCTAGCCATTTCATGATTTGGTTGCTCTTGATGGCAACACTTGCAAGTGAAGGAATTGGTAACAACTAATTATTGTCTATGAGTACAAGAGATGCAGTGTAAAACAAGCAAGAACTCATTGAAGACTTCCTCGTGAGAGTTTTGAATTTTTGACAAACACATTTTTGATGAGTTTGACATGGTTAGCATTTAGAGGGTGATTGTTATGACATATCAGGCACTCAAAATGGCCATTCATCCGTATTGTATAAATAATTTTAAAAATAAAGAATGCATTGTATCTTTATTTTTAATTAATTATTGAATACGGTCAAATGACTATTTTGTATGCTGCTTAGACATTTTCATTGTGACGAATCATAGCTATACCTATGGTTGAAGGTATTGGAAACAAATAAGCTATTGAGGACAAATGGGAGCCCTTGTAACTAGGGTCAACAATGAAGGAGATTAAGTAAAGTTTTGTGATATGCTCTCATACGCAGGAGAAGATTTAGTCGTGCCCAGGCAAAGTTTTCCAACTCACACGGAAAACATTGTATTTACTTTATCATTGTCAATTGGCTTATGATTTATACGACATGAAGGGATCTAACTGAACCAATCCTATTGGTGTATCACCAACATTGATGTTTTATCATGTTGATGGTGTATACATGCAGTAAAACAAATCATTGTATATTATATTAAAATCTTCGATAATTATGCCAAAGGGTTCCCTCTATGAATGAGGCGACCTGTAAAAGTGTATCAACGACTATGTTGCATCCATATCAATGCAAAATGATTAAACGAATCTCACCTATTCATCTTTTTTTGCCATTTTTTGGCTTTTTTGGCCATTTTTTGCTGCTTTCCTGCCACTATTAGTTTCCGCTCATCCAAAATCTTCCTCGCCGGTAGGTACTCCAGAGTTTCTGTCACTATTTATGTCACTACACTGCATAAGACACTTAATTTTTTGTCACTGCACTACACAAGACACTTATTTTAAAAAAAAACCAATTCCTATATTATGCTAACCACCCCACCTACGACGGTCCCCATTTTTCCTGTCAGTTCACTATATCTCATTAATTTTTTTTTGGGTACATTGTCTCTCTATCATCTCACAATCCACACACGCCCTACTATTTATGACTATAATACAACATTGTTACCACGTTTCATCACAACATAGCCCTAAGTCTTCTTAGAACAAATTTTGTTATTGGCGTGACAAGCAAATAAACAGTGGGATGTGGGCATGTAATTAGTTTTCTAAGAATAATAGGGGAGGTGGTCCAACTCCATGCATATTGTCTAAAGCATTTAAAACTTGCAGACCTGTCACAACAAGGCAATTTCTACACAACATACAAAATGACCATTTGGCCGTATTCAATAATTAATTAAAAATAAAGATACAATGCATTCTTTATTTTTAATTAATTATACAATATGGTCAAATGGTCATTTTGTAGGCTACTTAGACAATTCATCACAATGACAATGTCTAAGTAGCATACAAAACAACCATTTGACTGTATTTAATAATTAATTAAAAATAAAGATACAATGCATTCTTTACTTTTAATTAATTATACAATATGGTCAAATGGTCATTTTGTCTAGGCTGCTTAGACAATTTGTCACAAGGACAATGCCTAAGTAGCATATCAAATGACCATTTGACCATATTTAATAATCAATTAAAAATAAAGATACAATGCATTCTTTATTTTTAATTAATTATGCAATATGGTCAAATAGTTGTTTTGTAGGCTACTTAGACAATTCGCACACAGAAAGCATACTTAGTGAAGAATAGGTTGTATTTATCTCTAACCGTTTTTTGATTTGGTCGCTCTTGATGGCAGCACATGTAAGTGAAGGAATGGGAAACAACTAATTGGTGTCTCTGAGTACAAGAGATGAAGCATAAAACAAGCAAGAATCCATCAAAAACTTCCTCATGAGAGCTCTGAATTTCTGACAAACACATTTTTGACAAGTTTGACACAGTTACCATTTGGAGGGTGGTTGTTATGACATATCAGGTGCTCAAAATGGCCATTTGACGGTATTGTATAATTAATTAAAAATAAAGAATGCATTGTATCTTTATTTTTAATTAATTATTAAATACAGTCAAATGAGCATTTTGTATGCTACCTAGATATTGCCTTCTGGGGGCAATGTCTAAGCAACATACAAAATGGCCATTTGACTGTATTCAATAATTAATTAAAAATAAAGATACAATAATTTCTTTATTTTTAATTAATTGTACAATATGGCCAAATGGTCATTTTGTAGGTTGCTTAGATAATTTGTCACAATGGCAATGTCAAAGTAGCATACAAAATGGTCATTTGACCGTATTTAAAAATTAATTAAAAATAAAGATACAATGCATTCTTTATTTTTAGTTAATTATACAATACAGTCAAATGACTGTTTTGTAGGTTGTTTAGACAATTCGTCACAATGACAATGTCTAAGTAGGATACAAAATGGCCATTTGATCGTATTTAATAATTAATTAAAAATAAAGATACAATGCATTCTTTATTTCTAATTAATTACACAATACGGTCAAATGGTTGTTTTGTAGGTTGCTTAGACAATTCACACACAAAAAGCATACATGGTGAAGAATATGTTGTACTTATCTCTACTCATTTCCTGATTTGGTCACTCTTTATGGCAGCATCTACAAGTGAAAGAATGGGCAACAATTAATTGGTGTCTCTAAGTACAAGAGATGTAGCATAAAACAAGCAAGAACTCATCGAAGATTTCCTCATGAGAGAATTTCTAACAAACACATTTTTGACAAGTTTGACACAGTTACCATTTCGAGGGTGGTTGTTATAATATTTCAAGCGTTGAAAATGGCCATTTGACTGTATTGTATAATTAATTAAAAATAAAGAATGCATTGTTTCTTTATTTTTAATTAATTATTAAATACAGTCAAATGACTATTTTGTATACTACTTAGACATTGTCTTCTGGGGGCAATGTCTAAGCAGCATACAAAATGACCATTTGACAATATTTAATAATTAATTAAAAATAATGATACAATGCAATCTTTATTTTTATTTAATTATACAATAAGGTCAAATTGTCATTTTGTAGGTAGCCTGCTTAGACAATTCGTCACAACAGTTCAATGTCTAAGCAGCATACAAAATGGTCATTTGACCATATTTAATAATTAATTAAAAATAAAGATACAATGTATTCTTTATTTTTAATTAATTATACAATATGGTCAAATGGTCATTTTCTAGGCTGCTTAGACAATTTGTCACAACGGAAATATCTAAGCAGCATGAAAAATGACCATTTGATCATATTTAATAATTAATTAAAAATAAAGATACAATGCATTCTTTATTTTTAATTAATTATACAATATAGTCAAAAGGTCATTTTGTAAGCTACTTAGATAATTCACACACAGAAAACATACTTGGTGAAGAATAGGTTTTACTTATCTCTTGCCATTTCCTGATTTGGTCATTCTTGATGGCAACACCTGCAAGTGAAGGAATGGGCAACAACTAATTGGTGTCTTTGATTACAAGAGATGCAGCATAAAACAAGTAAAAACTCATCGAAAACTTCCTCGTGAGAGCTCTGAATTTCTGACAAACACATTTTTAACGAGTTTGACACGGTTACTATTTGGAGGTTGATTGTTATGACATATCAGGTGTTCAAAATGGCCATTTGACTGTATTGTATAAATAATTAAAAAATAAAGAATGCATTGTACATCTTTATTTTTAATTAATTATTAAATACGATCAAATAACCGTTTTGTATGTTGGTTAGACATTTCCTTCTGGAGGCAATATCTAAGCAGCAGACAAAATGACCATTTGACTGTATTCAATTATTAATTAAAAATAAAGATACATTGCATTCTTTATTTTTAATTAATTATACAATACGGTTAAATGGAAGTTTTGTCTAGCCTGCTTAGACAATTCGTCATAACGACAATGTCTAAGAAGCATACAAAACAACCATTTGACCATATTTAATAATTAATTAAAAATAAAGATACAATGCAATTTTTATTTTTAATTAATTATACAATATGGTTAAAAATTTGTTTTGTAGGTTGCTTAGACAATTCGCACATAGAAAACATACTTGGTGAAGAATAGGTTGTACTTATCTCTAGCCATTTCCTGATTTGGTTGTTCTTGATAACAACACATGTAAGTGAAGGAATGGGCAACAACTAATTGGTGTCTTTGAGTGCAAGAGATGCAGCATAAAACAAGCAAGAACTCATTGAAGACTTCCTCATGAGAGCTCTAAATTTCTGACAAACACATTTTTGACAAGTTTGACACACTTACCATTTGGAGGGTGGTTGTTATGACATATTAGCTGCTCAAAACGGCCATTTGACTGTATTGTATAATTAATTAAAAATAAAGAATGCATTGTATCTTTATTTTTAATTAATTATTAAATATAGTCAACTAACCATTTTTTATGTTGCTTAGACATTACCTTTTGGGGGCAATATCTAAGCAGCATACAAAATGACCATTTGACTATATTCAATAAATAATTAAAAATAAAGATATGATACATTCTTTATTTTTAATTAATTATACAATACAGTCAAATGGTTGTTTTGTGGACTGCTTAGACGATTCGTCACAACGACAATGTCTAAGCAACATAAAAAACAACCATTTGACCATATTTAAAAATTAATTAAAAATAAAGATATAATGCATTCTTTATTTTTAGTTGATTATACAATATGGTCAAATGACCGTTTTGTAGGCTATTTAGACAATTCGTCACAACAACAATGTCTAAACTTAGTATACAAAATGACCATTTGACCGTATTTAATAATTAATTAAAAATAAAGATACAATGCATTATTTATTTTTAATTAATTATAACATACGGTCAAATTACCGCTTTGTAGGATGCTTAGACAATTCGCACACGAAAAGCATACTTGGTGAAGAATAGATTGTACTTATCTCTAGCCATTTCCTAATTTGGTCACTTTTGATGGCAACACCTGCAAGTGAAGGAATGTACAACAACTAATTGTTGTTTCTAAGTACAAGAGATGTAGCGTAAAACAAACAAGAACTCATCGAAGACTTCCCCATAAGAGCTCTAGATTTCTGGCAAACACATTTTTTCCGAGTTTGACATGGTTACCATTTGGAGGGTGATTGTTATGACATATCAGGTGCTCAAAATGGCCATTTGACCATATTGTATAATTAATTAGAAATAAAGAATGCATTGTATCTATATTTTTAATTAATTATTAAATATGATCAAATGACCATTTTGTATGTTGTTTAGATATTTCCTTTTGAGGGAAATGTCTAAGTAGCATACAAAACGACCATTTGACCATATTCAATAATCCATAAAAATAAAGATTCAATGCATTCTTTATTTTTAATTAATTATATAATACAGTTAAATGGTCATTTTGTAAGCTTCTTAGATAATTCGTCACAACGACAATATTTAATCATCATACAAAACGACCATTTGATCGTATTTAATAATTAATTAAAAATAAAGATACAATGCATTCTTTATTTTTAATTAATTATACAAGACAGTCAAATGGCTGTTTTGTAGGCTGCTTAGATAATTCGTCACAACGGAAATGTCTAAGCAACATACAAAACGACAATTCACACACGGAAAGCATACTTGGTGAAGAATGGGTTATACTTATCTCTAACCATTTTCTGATTTGGTTGCTTTTGATGACAACACCTGCAAGTGAAGGAATGGACAACAACTAATTGGTGTCTTTAAGTACAAGAGATGCAGCGTAAAACAAGCAAGAACTCATCAAAGACTTCCTCATGAGATCTCTAAATTTCAAACAAACACATTTTTGACAAGTTTGACACGATTACCATTTGGAGGGTGGTTGTTATGACATATCAAGCGCTCAAAATGACTATTTGACCGTACATATTGTATAATTAATTAAAAATAAATAATGCATTGTATCTTTATTTTTAATTAATTATTAAATATAGTCAAATGACCATTTTGTATGTTGCTTAGAGCAATGTCTAAGCAGCATACAAAACGACCATTTGACTGTATTCAATAATCAATTAAAAATAAAGATACAATGCATTCTTTATTTTTAATTAATTATACAATACAGTCAAATGGTCATTTTGTAAGCTGCTTAGACAATTTGTCACAATGACAATGTCTAAGCAACATACAAAATGATCATTTTACTATATTTAATAATTAATTAAAAATAAAGATACAATGCATTCTTTATTTTTAATTAATTATACAATACAGTTAAATGGTCGTTTTGTAGGCTGCTTAGACAATTCATCACAACGACAATGTCTAAGCAGCATACAGAATGACCATTTGACCATATTAATAATTAATTAAAAATAAAGATACAATGCATTTTTAACTTTTAATTAATTATACAATGCAATCAAATGGCCGTTTTGTAGGCTACTTAGACAATTTGCACACAGAAAGCATACTTGGTGAAGAATAGGTTGTACTTATCTCTAGCCATTACCTAATTTGGTCGCTCTTGATGGCAGCACTTGCAAGTGAGGGAATGGGCAACAACTAATTGGTGTCTCTGAGTACAAGAGATGTAGCGTAAAACAAGTAAGAACTCATCAAAAACTTCCTCATGAGAACTCTGAATTTTTTACAAACACATTTTTGGCGAATTTGACACGGTTACCATTTGGAGGGTGATTGTTATGACATATTAGGTGCTCAAAATGGTCATTTGACCGTATTGTATAATTAATTAAAAATAAAGAATTCATTCTATCTTTATTTTTATTTAATTATTAAATACGGTCAAATGACTATTTTATATGCTGCTTAAACATTGTCCATGTGCAAATTGTCTAATCAGTCTAAAAAACGGCCCTTTGACCATATTGTATAATTAATTAAAAATAAAGATACAATGCATTCTTTATTTTTAATTATTCAATACGGTCAAATGGTTATTTAGTAGGCTTCTTGGACAATTCATCACAATGGCAATGTCTAAGCAACATACAAAATGTCCATTTAACTGTATTTGATAATTAATTAAAAATAAAGATACGGTGCATTATTTATTTTTAATTAATTATAGAATACAGTCAAATGGTCATTTTATAGGCTACTTAGACAATTCTTTGGAGAATTCCCATTAGATCATGGTAATATCTTGGAGATATGGATTCTTGATCTTGACTAATTTTAGAATTATTTTTATATGCTTTGGATCAAGTTCTTGACATGGGTCAAATTCAAAGGATGAATTATTTGCAAAGGTTTCTTGGATTTCTTCATTAGGCATGGGAATTGTCTCAATATTATCTTGATCATTAAATAGATTCGGATCGAGTGTTGTTATGAAGTCAAATGATGTCAACATGTCTTGTAATGGATCATCACTAGACTTTGGTGAAAGATGTTGATCATACTTTGGGATAAGCTCTTGAGATATGTCCTCTAACTCATTGGGTAATGTAGAGACATCGTCAACATGATCATTAATGGATGAATCTTGAATTTTATCCTCAAAAATCGTGGTAGAAACCTTGTCAGTGTCTCCCTAGTTACCCTAGGATTGAATGATGTTAATGCCTCTTGAAATGAATCATTGTTAGATTTTAATAAGGGGTTTTGATCATGATTGGGAGGTGACTCTTGATGTATGTTGATTTGATCATTAGATGAGATAGAGACATCTTCAATGTGATCATTGATGGTTGAATCTTGATCATTGTCCTCAATAGTTATTTCTCTTGATCAATAAGGTCTTGGATGAGATCTTTAAGTTGAATGTAACTTGATGTTTCATGAATATTTGCTCTATGATACTCACAATAAGCTCTACTCTTATTCCAAGAGAGGTTCATGATAGAGTGGTAAGCGTTTATTTCTAGAAGATTGATGAGTTTTGCATTACCTAGCTTGTTTAATGTTGATTCAATTGGATCTCCTAAAGGAGTATATTCATGTTTGGTGATAGTGTTGTTATCTTGTGAGATTTGTGCTTGTTGAGATTGATCTTAGAGATGTAGTTATTGATGTTGTTGATCTCGATATCCAATATCTTGATTTCAAGGATGTGGTTGTTGATGTTGTGGTTCTTGATATCCAACATCTTGATGTTGAAGATGTGGTTGTTGATTTTTTGGTTCTTGATATCCAACATCTTGATGTTGAAGATGGGGTTCTTGATGTGGTTGCAGATACAACTCAATGTTTTGATGATATCAATGAAGAGTGAATTGATTTGGGGGTGGAGATGTTTCTTGGAGTAGTGAATCAACCATTTTGGTGAGTTAAGTAATTTGATGTCATAAAATTTGATCTTGATGTTGATTTTGAAACCCTTGATATAGTTATTTTTGTTGTTGATCAAGCATATTTTGAGTATACATTTGTTGTGCTTGCATGGGGTCATGGGAAAATCCTTGATATTGATTCATGTTTGGAGTATGAACAATATGTTGATTTGGGACTATTTGTTGATTTGGGATAATGCTCTGATTTAGGATGATGTTTTGATTTTGCATTATGTGTTGGTATTGAACATTGTTTTGATAGGAAAACACATTGCTTTGATTTGGGTAACCTTGAATTTGCATGATGTTACCTTGATTTGGATCAATATTTTGGTTTTTTAACATATTGTTTTGATTTGGGTAACCTTGATTTTGCATGATGTTACCTTGATTTGGATCAATACTCTAATTTTGAAAACCACGACCTTGATTTAGAACTATGTTTGAGTGTGAAACCATGTTTTTTTGTGGAACTATATTCGTTTGTGGAACCATGTTTGGATTGGACACCATATTCGTTTGTGGAACCATGTTTAGATTGGAAACCATGTTTATATGTGAATTTTGATTTTGAGTTGCAATATTATTTGGATTTTGAACAATATTGGTTTGATTCGTACATGTATCTATCCCATAGTTCACCAAGTGTGGATTTGGTGTGTTCATGTTTGGTATGCTTGCACTTGGTATATTCATGTTTGACATATATTGATTTGATGAGATAATGTTGTTTTGTTGAAGACTCATGTTTTGATTATTTGGTTGATAGACTTGTAAGTTTTGACCTTGATTTAAATCTACCATAGGATAAGGTGTTACCAAGTTTTGATTAGGCATACCCACATTTGTTGTATCATTGAAGTTTGTAGGATATGATGATCCCATGTATGAATGATATAGATGTGAGTTTTTATAATCAATTGACATTGTCATGCCTTCAAGTTTGAATTTCTCAAGACCTCTAGGATTAAAGTCTTGCATTCCAAGTTTTTTTTGGCTTGTATCACTCATGATAGATAGATTGTGGTTGTGTTCGATGTCTCTCTTTTGTTGTGATCTTGTTGTTACCACAAAATTTGGATCAAACTCTAAGGGATTTAGGACCAATGATGTAATGGATGATGAAAGGTTGAGTAATGGTGAATGATAAGGAACTCTCCACTTTGGACAAATCTAGACTTGAGTTTTGATAAGGTGTTGATGAGGATTTTAATGAACTTGCAAATCCTAGTAGTAGACTTGTGAACATAGGATAAGTGTGTCCAAAAGAATGTTTGAAAAAGGATATGTTTTCAAGATGTAGCTAAATTAGATGATAATTGATAAAGGATATTGTCTAGGATATTTGTTTGTCCAAAGTTTACAGTTGTTGGTGAGATGAGATGTCAAAATGGTTTGATGTTGGATACCAATGTTATGGTTTATTTTTTATCCTAAATGTTTAGACCCCAGAGGGACTTTTGACAAGACCAAGGTATTGAAAGACATGCATTTTCCTATTTGAGTGTTTTGAAACCAAAAAGATCAAATGATTTTGGATGAACTCACTTTAGTAAAATGTTTGAGGTGTGATATACCTAAGATTGTTTGATAAAAACAACTTTAAGTATGCATTTCCTTGTTTGCTTTTGTTGGTGTAACTAAAATGTTTGGAAAATAGGACCAAGGTTTACTTGTTTTGTGGTTCAATTCTTAAGATTTGATTAATGTGAAATTGTTTTTACCACATGGAGATCTTGATTATGTTTGAATCTAAATGTCTACAACCAAGCAAATTGCTTTCCACAAAGCTCAAAATTGTGAAAATCAAGATGCTAAGATCATAGTCCCCTAGGTTGAATTTGAAATAATAAGTAGAGATATGAACCCAAATACTAGGAAGCACTTAAGATATTATTTTAATAAAAAGAAGATAGCTTAGGGACATGCAGTAGTATAAGGCTCTTCAAGTGTACTTCATTATTCTCAAAGGGTTTGAAATTTTGTGACAATGTTTATGTTTGTTTTGAGTTCTTTTTAAATGACAATAAATGTGTTTACCAACTCAATAGGTGAGGGGGATATGTCGCAAACCTTCTTCCATAAGGTTTACTCACAACTTCATACAAAATCAGTCATTTACAACCTAGAGGAATAAAGGTAAGTTTTTTTTGTAGTAGGCTTACCTCATCCCTAAAAGAGTGATGAATCCAAATTTATGGATGAGTCAAATAGGACATATCAAGGGAATGTACCATCTTGATACTCCTAGATTTATACAATAGAATGAGACCATAAACTGGGTGTGGTAAGTAACTTCTAGGAATAGTGTTATTCCCATGCACTACTTTGAAGAATCATTTTAGAAAACTTGGTTGGCCTCTAAATACAAAGGTTTTAATGACACCATGAACACCACTCAATATATGTCAGATGGGAGACACCAAAGTCTCTAGCTCCCCCTAAGTGATCCATTCGTTCGCATGAGAGTAGGCCCACAAGGTAGCCTTCAATGGATTTATGCTACTTACTTTCATTTTTGCATGCTTTATATAACCCGCCAATAAACGTACTTGAAGGTCACCTTGAGTTCTCCATTGTGGTATGTATCTCAAGGGAGACCCTCTCTAATAAAAAAAGAAAGGAATATTATTTCTTGTCACCCAAGATCGCACAAAGCGCAAGGGGAGAGGATACATAGCAAGCCTTTGGGTGAATCAAAAATTTTGTAAACTTAGAGTGTTTCTCTTCACCCAAGATCACACGAAGCGCAAAGGGAGATGATATGCACTAGAAGTTTACCAATTATAGCAAGAAAAGTAGACAATGGCTCATTTTTAGTGCACCAAAAGTAGATGTGAAAGTTCATTTTAATTGCACCAAAATGAAGTGTGAATTTGTCTTGTTCATTTTAAGTCCAAAGTAAATGTGAGAATGTTTGGCTCAGTTTTAAACCAACTTTGAAATTTTCATAGCATTGTAAGTTTTTTAGCCCAAATTGAAAGTTGTTTACTCTAAAGCATGAAATTAAAAGGCTCTTAGGTCATCCTTTTCACAAGTATTTAGAAATACTTTGAAAATTTAGACAAGATGAGTGTTAATGAATTTTTTTGCTTCAATCCATGCTTCAAATGTTAGATGAAATAAAGAAAATAAGAAGATGTTAGGGTTAGACAAATGATTAGGCATTGAAACCCTACAACCTAGACCAAATTGCAATGTGATCTGACTTTAGGTGCACAAATGGAAAATTTAACATTA
Source organism: Sequoia sempervirens (assembly GCA_007258455.2). Lineage (NCBI taxonomy): Eukaryota > Viridiplantae > Streptophyta > Pinopsida > Cupressales > Cupressaceae > Sequoia > Sequoia sempervirens. Next base: position 36,161 of record VDFB02088598.1, on the reverse strand, counting down.
CCAAAATTGAAAAACACCTACATCATTGCAAAGAGCATAAAATTCTACCCCATTTTAAAAAAAAGCTCTAAAAAAGACCACAGTATGACCAAGATATGGTCGTTTAAAGATGGAGTGCAAAAGAAAAAATACAATTGCATTGGAGTTTCACAATTGTGTCACTATTTTACAATTGTGATGCTATATAAAACAATTTCATCTCTCTCTCAAAAACAATTGGATTGGAGTTTCAAAATTGTGTCACACTATCAAAAACAATTGTGTGGCTCTACAATTGTGTGCCAATGCAACAAATGCATCGCTCTAGCTCAAACAACTACGTTGATCAACCCTAAAACCTAAAAGTCATGGAAATATTAAGAAAAAATTATCAAATTTGATTAGTAAACCCCTCATTCTAGCACCAAAATATGAACATGATCGTGAACTAAGCTAAACATGATTGAATTAACATAATTAAACCAAGCATTTAGCTAATTAAGCCATGTTCCCAATAAAATTCATGAAAATGCTAGTTAGAAACCATAAAAACATGAAATAAACTCAAATTTGATAAAAGGAAACTAACTAAACACATCAAACCTCATCCCATTGGGGGTTAGTGCTGACTTGATGTGGAAGGATCAACCCTTTCCTAATACCATAGTTGCAAAGCTTTGGTGATGAGTCATAAAGGAGATTTGAACCAGAATTGATGAAAATTACTCAAATGAATGTTAATGGATGAAAGCATGGATGCAATTCAACAACATAACTTTGCTCAAATGATTATGGATGATTGCTCAAGAAATGGAGGCTATTTATAGGATTTTTTATTGAATTAAGGGCTAGGATCAATTTGGTTAATCAAGGGATCAAATTGATAAGAAGAATTGGCATGGATCAAGGATTCCAATCCATGGAGGAGATTGAAAGATCACATGGATTAAGGAATTTAATCAATGGTTGCAATTTGATTCAAAAAACATAATTCCTTAATTTTAGGAGGAATGTGCAAGACATTTCCATGTTGGAGGGAAATGGTTTGAATTTGAATTGGAGGAATATTCCATGAGAATATTCTTTTGCAAGTGGAAGAAGTTGGAGAGATTAAAGAAATTAGTCAATTAAATAATAGAAATATTATTTAATTGTGCGAGATGGAGGAATAAAATAATTTAAAAATTAGCTTATTTAATTAAAAGAGGGGTTTTATGACATTTAATTAAATAATTAAGATTAAATTTAATCAAATGAGAGAACTTAGGCGAATTTAAATATTTGCATTATTTAATCAAACGAGATGAAAATTAGTATGGACGAATGAATTAACCTAATAATGTTGATTATTCAATTAATATAAGAAAATGATGAATTTAATTAAACAATTATGATCATTTAATTAAATGGTCTCAAATGTGTTGAATCAATATGAAAATGGTGTTATTGATCAAATTTGAATGTGTGATATTGATTAGGACAATTTTAAGTGTCTACACCTTGTTAAAATCCTAGATGTGTATATGGTATATTTGTTTCACCTTCTTGATTTATTAAGTTCTCACTTCTACCATGATGAAGTATAGGTGGATGCCTTATGAATGTGATGCCAAAACCATGATTTTTCTCATATTTTAAAATATGAATGTAATGCCAAAACCATGATTTTTCTCATATTTTTAAATATGAATTTTGGTATTCTACAAAGAGAGCATTCAAAACATAATCCTTCAATATTTTACCTTGATTTATGGTTGTGTAGCTTTTTGATCTTTATATGAAATGTAAATGATGGATTATAGATTTTTCTTTATAGATAATTTTTTAAGTGTTTTATCTCATTCAGAAGTCTCACTAATTACTAGATCTTGTAGGAATTGGACCATTGCATGATTAGCACAAATGGTTTGTTTACAAAATAAGCTATTTGCTAATAATGTTACAAATATAAAGTAAATGGCTATGAGATTCATAAAATTCATTATGGTTAGCCTTTTTTGGTACAATGTTTGAATATGATATTGCATTAATTTTTCTAAGAATATTATGGGCTTTGAAGACCATAGTATGTTCTTCTCAACAAGGAAGACAGGTACACAACCTATACTCCTCTAACCAAGGGAAGAATGTAGTAGATCAAATGAGGTCTTCTATAAATACAAGTAATATATTTTTAATTAGATGTATACTTATGCACAAAGCAATAAAAATAATAAATTGATCATATTGAAAATTAATTTCTATGTAAATTAATCATAGGTTTATAGAATGCTTTTTGAAATGCTTTAAGATAGCTTATAAGAGATATCCAAATTTTACTAGTCACAAATTCTTTGCACAATTTTTTGGCACATTTTAAATATAAGACATTGCCATTGGAAAGTTGTTACTTGTGCAAGCTCTAGGGAGCTCATTTATTTTGTCAACTTGATTCCTCGAAAATATTTTGTAATGGGTAAAAGAAAACCTCGCCTAGCATTTGAATCCAACAATTTAAAATACTTGGCCTTTGTAATTGAAACAATAGTTTCAATAGAGGTGACCAAGTGCCCAAAGCTTCACCTGAACCAATGCAAACTTCTCTTCCCACCGTTATCACTTGGTCACATCTGTCCAATTCGAGAATGCATCTTTGACCATATTTATTAATTAATTGAAAATAAAAAAAAATGTTGTATTATGATTTTCAATTAATTAATAAATACAATCAAATATACATTATTTTGATAGACATTAGTCTATTACTTCTACCAAGTCCCTTCAACTAGGCCAAAAACCCACCTTTGCATTATGACCATGCCGCAATTGCCTTGGAAAGACGCTGCCAAACATTTTGACATCGAAAATTGATTAATGATATCACATTTCCACATTTTGACATCGAAAATTGATTAATGATATCACATTTCCACATTTTGACTTCAAAAATTCATTAATTGATTTTTCTCCTTGAACTCTCGGCTATCCTGATGATGGATAACAGAGTGTGATCCGAAATGTTGATGCAAAAATTCCTACACAATCAAAGTGTGATTTGAAACATTGATGCATAAATTCCTACACAATTGAATCCAGAAATCATCTAGCAAGAATTGAAAATTGAATAAGTTTGGATGGGAAATAGGTGCCTGATCCGATGATGTCTTTGATGTGTGCAAAGGAGTGGGTTGCCGCCTAATGCAAACTTCTCTTCCCACCGTTATTACTTGGAAACATCTGTCCAACCTGAGAATGCATCTGGGTAAACCCACAAAAGTGGTTTACAATTCGAATAAGGAAAACTTGCAAAAAATGACCCCATGCCAAAAAAATTATTTCTTGGGGTTCGAATGAACCAAAAAAGGGTTCGCTTGAACCTAGGTTCGAGCGAACCCATTTAATGCAAGTACAGATTATCCCGCCAAAAAAACAAATGGAAACCTCCTTTTGAAAGGGGGTTCACTCAAAACCCCCTTGGTTCAAGCGAACCCCCCTTGACCCTGATTCTTGCTCTCTGTCACCAAAAAAATCAAAATTTCTGCACTTCGGAGCTCAAGTTGAAGATGAAAATGGAAGAGAATTCATAGACCCAATTGGATTCAAGTAGTCCTCATAACGAACTATCCAATGAATATAATTTTAATATGTTTTGGTTTTATTATGTATTTATTTTTTTAGTTTTATTAAACATAGGTTTTTCACCGAAAATCAAGCTCTATGTTCTGCACATGTGGAAAAATAACAGATTATCAAAAAAAAATTGAAAAATGTGAGTGCACCAGATATTGAAGTCCTTGATCCAACAAATAAATAAATAAAATGATATATACAAAAAAAAGTTACGCGTTATACAGTCCGCCTATGTCTGAATTGTAATTGGTTTGACTTCAAAACTTGATTAAAGAAAAAATATTTAATAAAAAACTATCTAATCAAGTGGAAGCACTAAATATCGAAGTTACAAATCTAATTCGAAAGAATTAGAATTTTATCCTTCATGGAAATGTTATACGGTGAGCGTCACTCCTTAAAAATGTTGTTTTCTGAAAAAAAAACTAGTTTTCGAGGGAGATGGAAAAAGACGTGCAATCTGATTCCAAAAATTTTGAAAAAAATATATTTAGAATCTACAGACAAAATGTCACGAAACTCTAGTTTACATCATCTTCAAATTTATCACAATTTAGCCGTTATAGGTGCCTGAAAGTGAAGATTAAGTTAGAAAAAATTATTTCAGTGTCCAGTTTGGCCAAAAATTGTAAACCACTATTGTGGGAACACCCATCTTTGACCGTATTTATTAATTAATTGAAAATAAAAAATCCGTTGTATTGTGATTTTCAATTAATTAATAAATACGATCAAAGATGCATTCTTGAGATTTGATAAACAATAGTCTATTACTTCTGCCAAGTCCCTTCAGCTAGGCCAGAAACCCAATGCAAAAACCCACCTTTGCATTACGATCATGCCACAATTGTCTTGGAAAGAAGCTGCCAAACATTTTGACATCGAAAATTGATTTTTCTTCTTGAACTCTCAACTGATGATGGATCGCGGGTTGATGCAAAATTTCTTACACAATCAAAGTGTAATCTGAAACGTTGATGCAAAAATTCTTACACAATCTTCTAGAAATCATCTAGCAAGAATTGAAAATTGAATAAATTTAGATGAAAAATGGGTGGCTGATCCAATGATGTCTTTGATGTGTGCAGAGGAGTGGGTTGCCGCCCAATGCAGCCGGCAACACCGCCTCCACAACTTCATACTCAGCTTTCTCCTTTCCCTGCAAACATCAACACAGTTTTACAGGCCCACTGTCTTCGTTTCCCCAATCACAAAATAGGCTTACGAGACAAAAAGACCTCTGCATATAAACAAAACCCTAATTCTCCTCCAAAAAAGTTACAAAACTGGTCGTTACTGCAAAATCATCACTTTTATGGTTCAATCCTTCCTCCGTGAAATCCCTGTACATAGCAGAATATCACAAGAGATTAGTGGAAACATGCTAAGAATACATCACCATCTAGTTAGAATCAATGCTTGCGGTTGTTTAGTCCCAAATGCAGAAATAGCATTCACCCTGAGGAATGGGGAGACTTCAAATAAGGGAAAGAAGTAATGAAGCAATTTGCCTTAAACTAATGAGTAAGGAAAACAAGGTGAGTAGTGGAAACTGCTCACGGCGCCTACTGCATAGAGCGCAGAGATTTTTGGAGGGGTGATAGGCTGGCCGAGCGTTGATACTGCCTACTTTGCAGAACTCGCTCGAGCGGGCCTCCCAGAAACCCTCATCAACTCAAATTCTAAATTGGGAAAATTCAAGACTGCCATTCACCTACTGTCTCAATTCATAACCAATGGCTTCTGAAATTGGCTGTGATAATGAAATGGGCTGTGGAATAATCGACACTTTGAAGTAGGAGTAGATTACCTGCAAATGGAAAAATTGGATGCAGTACTATTCTCTACGAAGGGCATTAACACGAGTTGTAAGTGTTATGGAGGGATAAAAACACATTAAGAGGGCTTTACAATGAGAGTGCCAAGTAATGAAGGGAGAACAGAGCTATGAGCAAGTTATGCAGGGCAAATCTACAGGAGTTAAAGTAATGGAGAAGATCCGTACAGGATGAGCATTCAGAGTTCCCAGTAACGGCCATTAGTAGGTGAGGCACCCGGTATAAATAAATGAAGGAGACTTATGATGGTTCCCAAAGAAATGTACTTCACGGTGACCCCGTGCACACCCTCCAATGAGTCGAGGCAGAGTAAACTGTTGGAACCACTTCGAGTGCCGGACCTCATGGGGACATCAAGAGGGGCCAGCACGACAGAGGTGGCAAGGAATGGACCTTGAGTCCTCCTACATGAAGCTATACAACAACCAACCACTTGAGCTAGCCCACCAAACTTCAAGAGTTACTCTTTATGAGTATTGGAGGGAGACCTATATGTGATGTGAAATTAGTTATTCATTAGGTTTATTGGTAAAGTCAGGTAGACATATTCATAGATTTGTTTCAAAGACATTTATAATATCTAATTACAAAGAAAACTTCAAAAAAATTACAAAGAAAACTTCAAAAACAAAGGTTGGAGAGAAGATGAATGGATAGAGTATAATATAGTTATATAATTTTTTGAGTGATAATTAATATTGATCTTTTTGATTTGTTGAAATAATATTTCTATCTTTTGTGTGCAATGAAGGTATGTAGGATGGTTCTTTCTATTTGAGTTGTAATTCATTGGGGTTTTATTATGGAGAATCGTGTTTAAATCCTTATGAGACATGTTAGATTATGCTAAGACATTGCATTTTGAGTGTGGCATAATGATCTAAAATGGATCAAGGTTAAGTTCAATTAATTAAGTTAGGTAACACAATCACAAATATCAAAAATAAAGGTTACAAGATGAATTAAGAGAGGAAAACATAAAGTCCAATGAGTGATTCAAACACTTGAGAAGTTGATGTTAACGTGAAAAATAATCATTAATTACTATTTTAATGAGGGTAAAAACAATCTTCCTAATTTAGCTAGAGTCAAGTCTATCAATGTGCAATATAACCAAGCAATATGTCTTTGTCAACTATTGCAACCATCCCATATTAGATAAAATAAGAAGTCCCATATTAGATAAAATAAGAAGTCTAGATGATGAAGAGGAGTTAAGCAATTGGATTTTAGGAGTTTTGAGTTCTCAAGACTCTTTGACTTTCCTTTGAAAAACTTTTGAATTCTTTGTGTATTTTGTGTGAACTCTTGTTGTATAATAACCCCAAGGAGCCAATGTAAAAGGGTTCTTTGGTTGTATTTAGTAGAGTTGTGATGTAGTTTTTTTGTTCTCTAATCTATAATGGTTGCTAATGATTGCAACTAAATGCAAAACAATAACATAACAAAAATAAATAAATAAGAAATTCATAATAAGAGATAAAAATGGAACCAAATTCCCAATACAACAAAAATGTCTCCTTTATTTTGGGCTAAATTGCATGTTCTTTTTCAATATCTTCTTGAACAATCCTCACATAAAATAAGCACAAAAAAATACTCTAAAAAGCTCACTTCTTAAGCATCCCAAAAACCTTGTCTAGAAAGAAAACCACCCAAGTGTAATAGGAACCTATGTAATTACATATTCCCTTAGGACAACCACTAACACATTTGAAGTAGGGGCAACTACACAATCCAAAAGGAAAATGGTCAAGTAGTTACATATTCCCCAAAAAACAATCTTCCTAATTTAACTAGGGTCAAATATAATAGTGTGTAATAAAGGTATATAGGATGGCTTTGTCAACAATGACAACCATCCCAGATTATAGAAAATACAAAGTTTGGATGATCAAGAGGATCTTAAGCATTTGGATTTTGGATGTTTTGAGTTCTCTATGTTTTTTAGCTTGCCTTCAAAGCTCTTTTGTATAATAACCCCAAGGGTCCATTGTAAAATGGTTCCTTAGTTGTATTTTATAGAGTTATGATGTAGATTTTTTTCTCTAATATATAGTGGTTGCAATTGATTGCAACTAAAGACAACAATTATTAGAGTAAAAAAAGAACAAACAAAAGGAAAATTCATATTAGGAAATAAAAAGGGATCAAATTATCAACCAAACAAAAGTGTCTCCTTTATTTTGGGTTGAATCACATGTTCTTTCTCAACCTCTTCTTGGACAATTCTCACCTAAAATAAGAACAAAAATCTACTCTCCAAGAAAAAAACTCACTTCTCAAGCATCTCTCAAACATTGTCCAAAAAGAAAATCACCCACTAAAATTGGAACCTAGATAGTTACATATTTTGTTTACAACCACTAACACATCTATGACAAGGGTAGTTACACACTCCAAAAGGGAAATGACTAGGTACAAAGTAGGACCCAAATAGGTATTTCTCTGTGCTCATAGACTTGATACACATAGAATATAGTTGAAAGTATATTCATGCAATGTTGACAAAAAATGATCATACATGGTTTGAGTTACTAAGGCAAAACCTACTACAACTAGGAACCACTGAATATCTACCACAATATCAACAGGTATGCAAACACAAGTTGGATATTTAGAATCAATTCCCAAATTTCTCAAAAGAAGAAGGGTGGATAAGAATAGTTCTAAATAGAATACATGATGAGTACTTGTATCTCAAAAAATTATACTGCATTACAAAGGTGGAAATATAAGCAATAATCAAATGGTCATTGAAGGAAACTAAATTGACCTTTGCTTGGATTTCTACTTCATGAATGCACTGCCAATATTTTTGGGGAAAATATGGGATACTAGTAGACCAATGGCCACACAAATCCTAGAGAAAATACAACATTTCAAGGAGACAAATTCCTATACTATGATATATTGGGGTTTCATCAAAACCCTACAGAAGCAGATGTAGGATAGAGAACGAATATCACACTATGTGGTACATCAATATATAAAATAAATTGTCTTCTTGGTGAAAAAAAACTACACATTGATGGAGGTGATAGAACCCCAAACATCTTGGACTCACTAGCTTCCATATGAAGTGAGCGATGAAGAGATAGATGCATATGCAACAACATTAATCAAGTTACCAAAGGACCCAAATGTGGAAAAGTTTGATACATACAAATAATTTATAGATAATGTAGCAAAGAAAAATACTGAGGAGCGTATGGAGAAAAATAAATAAAACTAAAAGAAAAAATGGGGAATTGGAAAAGAAGAACCAAAAGAAAAATTACTTCCACTCCATGGAGATCTAGAAGACTACAAGTAGGAGCATCCTCGATTGTATCCACCCAATCAAAACAAAAAAAAAAAAAGAGAAAAGTGAAAATAAAATTACCCTCTACACCGATGCAAAGCAAAGTATCAATTGAAGAAGCATTGGAAGCACTACTACAAATGAGTGCATAGAGAAAAGAAAAAGGAAAGAAAGAAAAGGTAAGTAAAAAGGACACACAATCTTTTGTTGAAGAAGGGAAAGGAGGAAAAGTAGAAGAAGCACTACAAGAAGAAGTGGTCCTTGACATCAAGATTATGTTTGGTGGATTATTTAGAGATGGGGTCTTACAAACCATTGCACAAATATATGGAGAAATGGTTCATACAAACAAATCCATAATAGAAGAATAAATGATTATATGCATGGTTTCTTCTACAAAAATTCTAGATGAACTAGTGGAATACTTTCCACAAGAGTTGGAGTTAGTCCTTAAGAGAAAAAGGGAACAATCATTGCAAAAGGATGTGTGGTTAATGCAACAAGCATTAGAAGAAATCACTCCCTATACTAATCCTAAGAAAAAAGAAGGTAACACAACTATAGGCCAAGGAGCTCTGTTCAAAGTAAAGGGTAGTCAATTTGATGTTGTTGATCCAAAATTCATGATATTGGAGGCTACTAAAAGGGAATATATGGTCACACAGGAAGAGGAAACAAAGACTCAAGAAGAAAAAAAACCATGTCTAAGGGAGGTCAACAAAGATACTAATCATTCAATAGGAAAAGACCTACCATCACCAGACAATCCCTCCTCCTCCACCACAACATCACCAATGTAGCCCATCAAGAATTTCTTGCACAAACAAAATATGACTCAACCAATGGTGTCACCACAACTTCTCCAACTACCACTGACAAGGTCTCAAATATCTATATCTCTAGCATCTCCCTAGTATAAAATTTTTAAGAAATATATTTCATCACATTGCTCAAGAGGAGATACTTAAACAACATATGGAGAACACAAAACCACTAGAAGGAATCATAAGTAATCTATAAAATCAATTTCCACATCTACAAGGGCATACATCACACCCCTTCAAACAACTTAAATTCTTATTGGATGGCCTTTCTTATAAACATGGACGCACAAGCAGCCACAAATCAAAATCCATCATTGTTGAGCTCACCAAGGAAAAAATGGACGAAGAGAGGAAGAAGTGTGCAATAGAACACACCCTACTTGAAGAAAACATTAGTACACTCAAGAATACCCCAAGGTGATGTCAATACTCTATACCAATTTTGCTTGCAATGACCCAATTTAACAAAAAATCTCAAAGGACAAATAGAGAAAACATAACAACATATCCTCTAGGTGGCTACTACTTATGATTCTATGCAAGACATGGATGGAAAATAAAGAGAACAACTAAAAACTTTGCATGCTCAATTATAACAACTTTGTGATTAGTGCGAACAAATCAAGGACCAATTCAGACATTTGTGAGAAGTAATAAGTCTAAATTTGGATCATATAACTGATATCCTTCATGATGCACCAAATATGGCACAACATATTCAGATCCTTGCCACCACAACAAAAGAAAAATAGATCTTTACCCAAATTAACTCCCACATTCATATTTTGTAGCAAGCCAAAAATTAGTGGGATAGTACATTCTTACACTTGAAGGGGATCTATAAGAATTTTTTTCTAGTAAACTAATTGAGTGCATGTGTCTTGAGGACAAGACATAGTTTTGAAAGGGGGGATGATGTTGATAGGGTAAGCAATAGAGCTGAGATTCAGAACATAAGAAAAACTTACAACAATGCACCGTAAAGAGGATGAGGATCTCAAGGTCGACTAGGTCTCACAAGAAAAGATGCATTTTGTAAGGGAAATATACCAAACCAAAGACATATGTCTTGATAGGAAATAAGATGTAACAGACAAGCGATGATGATAGGAATGTATTGAAATATATAATATATCAAAGATGAATATTTTATACAATGTGTTGTGTGTTAACTAATAAGTATTAGGTTATAATTCATGCTAGTATTGTATTATAGATACCAGATTTTGATTCTAACTTTAATCCCTCTACTATTGTTGTCACTGGGTATAAATACTACTCATAGCAAATACTTGGGGCTTAGAACTTTGATCTTTGATCCCCACTTTTCTTTCTAACAAGCTCTTACTTTTGTCTCACCATGGCTCTCTTCTCATCCCTATCGCCATATCATGGAACCTACAAAAGGTCTAACTACTAGTGTATATAAACACATGCATAAAAAAACATACCAAAGTGTGACATGTTTGCCTAATTTGGACTCTTGATTTATTAGATTGGAATATATAATAAGGAACATTTTAAGATTCATACAACTTTGGAGGTAAAAAATTTGGTACAAATTTTTTCCAATAGGAATTCTCAAATTTCTTTTATTTTGAAATAAAATAAAATATTTTATTAATTCCTCAATAAATATATAATTTTTTTAGGGTCATTACCACAATAGATTTATCCAATAACAAAAAAATACATAGAGTATGCACTACAAATGAAATAAAGAGAGCAATATTATTTTGAAATCACAAGAAAAACAACATATGCCTCTTATATGGGAAAACCATCCTTTAGTAAATCCTCAATACAAAATATTTAATGTATGATCTTTCCTCTTTCCTAATCCTTCATTTAAAATAATTTTATTTTAGAGGACTACCACTTCCCATATATATGAAATAAATACAATTACCTAAATCAATGACTAGGAAAACACATGCATCCAATATTTTATTAATAACACTTAATACAAAAGTAGACATTTAGGGAAAGGGGGTCCTAACATGCCCTCTCCCTTAAAACATTTTTCCTCAAATCTTGAGATGAGGAAATTGTTGCTTCAATTCAAGTAAGCATTCACATGTTACATATTTCAGTTTCATACCATACCTAATAGTAGAGTCTCAATGGTGGTGTGAGAGTAGAGTTATCATAATTGCATGTTGAGGATAGGTTTGGATTTCAAGAGGATACATACTTCGATATCAAGCTCCAATATGATAGTTTGAACTTGAACTTAAAAATGTTGATTGAGGGCCTTCTTCAAAAAAGAGACATGAAAAACATGATGGATAGTGGAAGAAGAGGGTATGATTCAAAGACAATGTCTTGCGAAAATTATAATGGCGATAAAAATTAGTTACTATTTTCTTATGATATTTCATCTTCAAGGAAGTTTGTTTTTAATGATGAAATTGGAGAGAGATCATTTCCTTAATGTCAAAAGAGGCATGTTATCCTTAAGGATCTAAGAATGGAACTTGAAACTTCCTATGACGTACGTTTAGAGAGACAATGCCAAAAAACCATAAACAAATTCATGAATTTCATCATGGTTACAATGTGAAAAAATGTTATTATATCACAAATTTACAAAAGTAATCATTTGACCCAATAATTTTGTTGATACAAAATAAATTAGTATATATATATATATAAGCACTTATTGATATTTTTTAGTGGCCATCTATATGTGAATTCTATATTAAACTCATTTGAAGTTGTGCACCTTGTCATTAGAAAGGTTCTTTCCAAAAATGACTAGTGATTAAGAGAGCATAGTCACAAATAATAGAAGTAGGTGCACCATGGAGAAAAAAAAATGGTCAATAAAGGTTTCGTAAATGAATTCTAAGAATGGGCTAACACACAAAAATATGTATATTTGGAGAGGTAGCCTATCACCACTAAAATGATTGAAATCCCACCTAACTTTGGTATCCCTTCAATTAATTTCATTGAATGGTTGGTTTATACCCTAATACTAATAAGTAATCTTTAGAGTATGCCTAGGGACGTGAGTAATCCACCTTTGTTATGCTAATATATCTCATATTTTTCCATAGGATTTTTTATGTTTTGTTTCACACATCCTACCCAAAAATATTACTATAAATAGTTTCATATGTTATTAAAACTTGGAGATGTTGGTTGATGTAATGCTTGGAGTATTGAAATGCAAATTGGTGAGCTAGTATAAGTTGACCTTTGTGATTTAAATAATATCCATCCCAAGAGTAATTTATCTTAGAAGAAGTATTTTTGGATTTAGAAAATATGATATCAAACAATGAAATGCTAACAAAGTTGAATGAAGATGAGGAATTCAAACTATTGATGTTATGTAAGTCTTTTTTTTTTATGGTGAAGATATATTAGTTGCTAACAAGGATAATAGAGTTGCTAATGTATTAATTTTTTTCATATATTCTATTCTTTATTGTAAATTTGGGTGTAGCCAATAATAGATTTTTTGTTTTTTAAGCATTATTTTCTCGTAGTCCAAGAATATGTTAAAGAAACTAAATTTAGGTTTTTTATTTATTAATAAGTTATTTTAGAAGAAAACTATTTACTATTTTTAGACTAAGTTTTTTATGTTTAGTCACCCAACTTTTATTCTTTATTTTAGTTTTAATTACTATTAATGTATTTCATGCCCCCTCCATTGCCCATCGATCATAATTGATTTGAGATATTATAAATGGGATATCTTGCTTAAAATGGTGCCTATAAATGTTGCATTAATCTCCTTTCATGTCTTAGTCAAATACTCAAGTTGAAAAAACAAAAAATGAATAAGTAGTTGTTTTGTTAGAGTTTCAGAGTTTCAGGGATATCGATCCTCACATGCTTTTCCTATCACTCCTAAAACCCCACCTACAAGGCTTGTGAAACTTTCCTAAGTGTCAAGTTGTCAATATTTCAAGATGTTGGGGTTTCCTTTCCACTTTTCCCCTTCATTTGTCCCCCCAAATCCCCAAAATTTAAAACATAAAAGTGCCTAAGTGTTGAATTTTTTGGCATTTCAAACTAACGGGGTTCCACTTGTGTACTATTTCTTGACTTCCCCAATTCCTAGATTCTTCAATCCTTGGTATGTGATATGAGTTCTTCTCGATCCCTGGTCCTTGAAATTTTCTCTTTGTATGTCGAACTTCTTCATCTATCCCCTATCAAACTTGTCATCCCAATCATGCCTTCCCTGAAAGTTTGTCTCTCCAATATTTCTTTAGTCTTCTCTAAATATAATCCCCCTTCCCAAGGTAGGTAGTTTGACAAAATTCTGGTGGCTCAAATTTTGATGGATCAATGCTTTGTTAAGATATAAAAGGTGGTTGTACACACATCCTAAGTCTGATAGGTATGCTAATCAAGGAAATTATGATGCTCCTATGGCCTAACCAAGGTGAGTGTTAAGGTTTTTCTTTGAGAGACTAGAATATTTTATTCCCCCCTCTCATGGGCATGAGGGTAAGAGAGCTTGATTCTCCATTGATAACAATACAACCACTCTAGAATATGTGTAACTTTCTTCCACCTACCACTCTCAAATTCCATTAAATTTCCTATAACTCTCTCAAGCCATAAATTCAATCTGATGATGACTAAAAATTGTTCTAGATCAGTTTTGACATAGATCTAAAGGAGAAATACAATTCTCATACCTCAATTATCTCTCGCGGGCCCCTTTCGTCAAAATGTCATCTCCAAATCATGTTTTTCAATAGATTTCATGGATGTTTTCTCTAATTATTGCATTTAAACCCATGAATAATTAATGTTAAGGTATGGAAGAGGTGTGAAGAATGTTCTTTCACACCTCCTAATCATGCAAATTAGATTTAAAAAAAGACACATTCTTGCAAACCATTGGTTGAATTTGTGGTTAGGGTTTCCTTCTCCACCATGGCCTTTTGATGGGGACTTAAAAATATTGTTGTAGTAAGGTGTTGATGAGTGGATTAAATAGTATACTTGTAAAAAAATCCTCCATTATTAGTGGGTGTAAGATATAAAATTAATGCTTGATGGAGGAGTACGTGGGAGTTACATATGCCAATTTGAATGGTGAAATTCAAATATGCTTTTGTAAGAGTTGTTTTCTATTTCAAGACAACCTCAAACATTTAAGGATCATGATAATTTTTTCCATGGTAGTTTGGAACTTTGTTTGAGCTCATGGTATTGGTTTTTGGTGATTTTATAGGGGCTCTTAAGTCTATATATTAGAGGCATGAGATAAAGGTTGAATGAATGTATTTTGTAGGGTTATGTTGTTTGGTATCTACTAGAGGAGCATGAGTGTTGATCTCATTGAAGTATTGTATAGAGAAGCTTTTTGAATGTATTGTAACCATATTTATATGGCAATACATTGATTTATGTGGTACTTTAGAGTCTAGGATTTTCTTTAAAGATTTTTTCCAATGTATATTTGGGTATGTTGTCTTCTTGTGGTTGTTTCTATTATATCTCTCATACTTTTTTATAAATGTTTTTCACATGCTAAAATGCTAATAATATTTCTATAAATTAGTTTCCATAATATTCTCCTTGAACTTTTAATATAAAAATACCTACATTTTAGTACTTGAGTTTTATTTTGAGTTTATTTTATAATAAGTGTGCAATAACTTTTCCTTATACGTAGTATTAAAGTTGAGGTGGTTAGATATGGGTTGCATGTACTTGCATGTGGGTTGCACGTTCTTATATGTTCTTGAATAGGATGGATCCATTGTATTTTAAGCTCTAGGTATTCCTTTTTTATATATTTTGAGCCCTATAAGCTTGTGAGAATCTGTAAGAAGAAATCAATTGATTATTGATCCTTTCTTGAGTGATATTTTATAGTAGATTTGGTTTTATTTTTTAGAAAATAGTTGAGTGGAAAATAAGTTCGATGGAACCAATGTTTAGCATTAGATGCTTAAGGAGGAAGATCTTGGAGTTTAGTCATATGTTGCACATTCCATGGTTATGACTTAGAGAGTTTATTTAGCAATATGGGACCACCCTCTTACATAGTGGTTGTGTTCATGTTGTCATGAGTACTAGTGCAAGAGTGTTTGTATTGGGTGCTTGGTTTTTGTTCCCTGATCACATGGAAAAGAACTAGTTTTTTTAACTACTACCTAAAGTGATTACGTTCGATATATGGTTTCAATCCTTAGTTACATGAAAAATTGGATGATTAATCCCTAGTTGCATCTAAGTTGTAGAGTTTGTATTTTGGTGACCTAAAATCTCCTAAACAACTTGATTCCTTTGTTTGCATGTGCATGGTGATGGTTGTGGAATTGGTCATTTGATGGCCTAAATTTCCTAAATATCCCTCTAGTTCTTTTAGATGCTTGTACTTGCATGTTGTATATTTATGTTGTTTGGATCTGTGGGTTCTGTATTTTTTGTTAAAAAATGTGGTTATGCATATTTGTGGTATTCCATTTTTTTTATATAAATTTGGTGTTTTTATATGTATAGATACTTGAATGTTTAAATAGATTCATATTTGCATGTATGATTTTATAGGTTTTACAAATTAATTAAAATATGTGGTTTTATAGATATGTGAAGACACTATTATTAAGGGTTTTTTGGATGGAGATAATTGTTTGATTTGCATGCATGTTTTATGCATGGTTTGAAAATGTTGGTTGCCACATTCTAAGTGCATAATTATTGGTATGCATCTTTTCATTTGTATTTCTATAATTGTAACTTGCTAGGCTCCTAAATTATGGTTACTTTGTTGTGGATTTGTGACTAGCTGAATTTAGATTTGATCTAATGCTTGGGTCATGGAAAATATACATTTTCTCTTTGGTAGTCACTATTTTGCATGTTAGTGATGTTTTGAATCTATGTATTTGATTGTTTGAGATATGTGAGTTGTTTTATTTTGTTGGCCATATGTACGTACAAGTTGTGTGAATAACTCAAACGTGCTTCATCTATACCCATAGACCTACAGAGTGTTGATGGTGTCTTGTGTGTGGTGTCATTTTTTTGCAAAGTGTTTTGATGTCATGGAGTTGTAAATTTTGTTAAGCTGATACTTTTAATCATCATGGTGCATTGGTACATTCATTGCAATGAGACAATTAGATAGATGTTTGCATTGCCTAAGATAATTACATTTTGAAATAATTGACTATGGTATCATCAAAGGCTTAAAAACATGATTTAGTGGGATCTTTATGTAGTTATATAGTTCATAGTAGTGAAACAACTTCCTACACTAATATTGAAAGGAGGGATATGCAAAAATATTTCAAATCTAAATAGTTACAAAAACTTAAATAGAAAAAAACATAAAAAAGCATTCATACCACAACACAATTATTTGCATGGTGAAACACTTTTGACTTAAAATCCCCACACTCCAAAGTCGCCCAAGATATTATTCAGAAAACCAACAAGATTAAAATATACTTGCAGAGAAATCTCTCACAAGAGTATCACCAACTAGAGATTTAGAGGGAACTCAAAAACTATAAGGCTTTTACACACAACCTCCATCCCATGCACCTATTATATAGGAGATACAATACATGAAACTATCAAATGGTATTAAAAAACCATGAGTAAAATAACCTAAAAAGTGGTTCCTATCCTTATCTCCAATAATAGATGTCTTTGATGTGTCAAAATACACACCACCATGTGCAACTCTCCCTTTACAACTAATTTATGTTTTCAAAACATTTTTACATCTCCCATTTTAGGAGACTCAACTTTTGAAGGCCATAAATTTTGATTTGGATGTTTGATTGATGAACTGTTTGAACCACTAAAAATCTTATGAAGTTCTCTATTAAGCTATAACTAGATTTTCTAGTTATGACCACTTTCAAGCCCAAAAAATGGCTTTAAGGCCTTCAAATTGGAATTTGAAACTTTGAAAAATGGAAACTTTAATATCTTCAAAGACAAGCATGATCTTACAACAAAATTTTACAAGCATGCTTATTTATCCATTCAGAAGCTTTGGGGAAAATTCCACAACAATCTATGCTCAAATGTAAACTTACTATAAATAGAAACCTTGTGTAATTGCAAGGTTGAGACACCATTTTCCTAACATTCTCCCACTTGTCAAACACCTCACAAGAGAAAAGGAAGTATCAACACCATAATTTTATCCCTATGGGCCATGAGGCTCATAGACTCCAGACAACATCTAAACTTCTTTGTGCTCATAGGCTTAGTTAAAGAATTTACAACATTCAACAAAGTCTCTACTTTAACCAGCTTCACCTTTCCATCCTCGACCATCTCTCTAACAAAATGATATTGTACATAAATGTGCTTGGTTTTTGCATGAAATGTCGAGTTCTTAGCTAGGTAGATCGCAGTTTCACTATCACAATAAACTATCATTATACCTTGTTTAATTGCAATAAATGAACACGGTTTCTTAAGCCAAATGTCTTCTTTACAAGCATGAGTAGTTTCCATATGAATTAATGATATCAAGTTTCCACAATCCATAATGTTTATTGCTAAGTGATTTCTAGATTCGATTGTGTGTGAATTTTTGCATCAACATTTCGGATCACACTTTGTGATCTATCATTAGGACGAAAGTAAAGAGCATAAGGATAACAATGGGCAGTTGTAGACCAAGATCAACCTTAAAAGACAAGGGGGAGAGAGAGAGAGAGAGAAGGTTGCATGGGGGCCAAGGAAGACAAGACAAAGCATTTAAAAGGAAGAAACAATAATAAATAAAAAGGGTTGACAAACTCGACAAAACAACAAAATAGAAATAAAGAGAAAGAAAAAGAAAACAATGAAAAATAAAATGGAATAAATTGAATAATTAAAATGAAAGTAATTCATAAAGGTTCATGGAATCGATTAAACCAGGACCAGGATAACAAAGACAAATAAAGTAAATAGACCGAAGAACCATATAAATATCAACAACAAAGACTTAAAGGGTTCAATAAGGATCGTCAAAAAACCAAGATATATATATATGTATATATATATAAGTTAAAAAATAGACAAAAAAACAAAAAATAAAAACTAAGAAAAAGAAGAAAGTAAGATGAAATTAACAATAGAATTAGAAAAAATTAAACCAAAAAATAACACTAAAAAACAATTATAAATGACAAAGCCATAGAAAAAAATGACAAAATAAAAGATACAAAAATATATATCACAAATAAAATAAAAGATCAAAAAACGCAAAGAATAGTTAAAAAGGACAACAACAAATGAAATAGAGTAAAAAATAACCAAAGGCAATAAGAAATCAAATACAAATTGAAGAATATGAACAGTAGCCAAAAATAACACACAAAATAGAAATAAGACTACACAAACCAAAAAAGGACCTCAAACAAAATATATATATATAATGAATATATATAAAAAATTCAAGGAATAAAAATATTTAATAACAAAGAAAAGAGAATAATGAAAATGAACCTTATAAATATGAAACTAAATATATATAAGAGAAAGGATGAACCCGATACAAAAACAAAGAACGAGGGAATATAAATAAGAGAAAACAAAGAGGAAATAAATTAAAAGAATATAAAAATACCACAAAGAACACTTAAAAGAAAATAAAAAGGAATAAATAAAAATTAAAAAAAAAGGAATAAAGAATATCGAAAGGAACATAAAATAGATTAAGACAAAAGAAAAAGAACATTAAAAAGATAAAACTAAGATCACAATAGGGAAAAAGACAAAAAGATAATAAAAAATACAAGAGGAAAAATAATCATGAAAGTATAAATATAACAATGAAAAGGGAAATTAGTTTCCATATGATAAAATTCAATAGTGGACAAAGCAACCACAACCCGTCGCTTATTCGTCCAACTGATTGCACCACCAAATAAAGTAAACACATAAGCATTGGTGGATCTCCTGCAATCAACATCACCTGTCCATTCTTAATCCACATGACCATGAATATCAAGGGAATGCCCATTTCCCACCATATTACCATGATAACACTAGGAATACTCTGAGGTATCCCGCAAATATTTGAAGACTCTTATAATTGTATCCCAATAACTTCTACCAGAATTAGACATATATCTAGAAATGACTTTCATTGCTTGGGCAATGTCTAGTCTAGTGTAGACCATAACATACATCAAACTTCCAACTGCACTATGATAATACACTCTATTCATGTCTTCCATCTCGAATGGGGATTTTGGATAATCTAAAGAAGATAATTTTTTTCCAGTTGTAAAAGGAACACAAAATTAATGGTCTACAATATTGCATGTTGAACCTTAGTAAAACTGAATTAACATACTTATTTTGACCAAGCTATATATTTTTGTTCACTTTATCTCTTTTTATTTCCATCTCAAGAATGTGTTTAGCTACACCAATATCTTACATTTCAAGTTTAGCTGCAAGTTGAGACTTTAGTTCTAAAATAATTCCTTTCCCTTTACCAATAAGTAAGATACCATCAACATAATGCAATAACATGAAATGATCACCATCAAATTTATAATAAACACAGTGATTTGATTTAGAATGCTCAAATCCCAAACTAAAAGCATATATATCAAAGCAACTTTTCCCACTCTGGCTATTTTTTTGAATTTTCGGTCCTTGCATTGATTTGACTGTTTCATGGGACGATCGAGAGGCGGGCCTAGGAAGGCTCCCCATTCCAAGGATGTTGTCTCTTTTTCTGGAACTGTGTCTATGGTGGCAGCGTCCAGCTTAGTCTTTCCCCATGTGACTTCTCCTCCTCGTACATCCATCTTTTCCCCTAGGGGAAGGACTAAAGGTATTTCTAGAAAGTCACCCTTATCCACTTCTTTTGGGCTTGACTCTTTCTTCTTTGTCAAAGAACCAGTTTATCATAGATAAACTAGTGGGTTATGACTCTCCAGCTTTGTGGAAAATGTCTTTGGAGTCTGCTTCTTGCTTTGTCACTGGCTGGGAAGTTGATGTCCCTGAAGTTCTGATGTTAAAGGCTATGGACAATCTTAAACTGGTGTTGGTGTTGTCCCACAGTTGTCGTTGCACCAAAATATCGACCTATTAATGCTCAATACAATTGTCAAAGTTAACGGATCCAAAGGAGGCAGTTAGTCCATGTCATGAACCCTGAGGGGAGCATTGACCATCTACCAACAAACTCCCCTTTAACATTACCCAAGGGGATTCGAACCTGGAACCTTTGGCTCTAATACCAATTGTTGGCCCATAGTTGTTGCACCAAAAGATCGACCTGTTAATTCTCGATACAACTGTTAGAGTTAACAGATCCACGAGAGGTGGTTAGTCCATGTCACGAATCTCGAGGGGAGTGTTGACCATCTACAAATAGTTGGTTGGTAAGTTTTTGGCATATTGGTTGAATATTGAATTGGTTCGTCAATAGGTTGCCTCTACTTGGAATCTCAAAGGCAGTGTCACTATAAATGCCATGCCAAGAGGTTCTTCCTATTCTCCTTTATTTTTTATGAAGATATGCTTAAGGTGTTCACTGGTGGCCCTTGGTCCTTTAACTCTAGATTTAAGAAGTTTCTCTCCCTCTGTAAATGGAAACTAGGATTTGATCCTTCGGCTGACCTAGGTGCCATGACTCCAACTTGGGTTCGCCTTCCTAGCCTACCACTTGAGTTTTAGGAGACAGGTATCTTGAAAGGTATAGCTAACTCTTTTGGTAGTATTCTGGTCATTGATAAGATCACTCTGGAGAGGTCTAGATTGGTCTTTGCTCATATGTGTGTAAATGTGGTCATGAATACGGTCTTGCCTACTTCTATCCTCCTTAAGTCAAAATTTGGCAACTAGACCCAACCTCTGAAATATGAAAATGCCCATCATTTCTACCAGCTGTGTAAGAAGTTTGGTCACCTCATTGACTCGTGTGAGAAAAAAACATGTTGAGAAAACCTTTTCTTTTGAGAATTCTCTCTCTGAGCAGTTACCCAAGTCCCCGGTAGCTGCTTCAGTTGCTCATCCTTCTGAAATTTATGTTTTCCCTTCGGATATTGTTCTCCAAGAGAAGGAATCCTCAAACTCAAGCCTGGAGGCTATCCCGACTGAGCCTCTTGTTGTTTCTAAGGACTTGGAAAGCTTGAACATCATGGTTACTGCCCCTGTTTCCAATTTCCCAACTCCTAGGTTCCTAAAAAATGAGATGTCGGACACAGGGAAAGAAGTGCTTATGGAAATTGGGGACAAACCTAAGGAGGTCTCCCTTATGGTGGGAAATTTTCAATCGTCTCTAGGGAAGGTTCCTAAATTTGAAGTGGGGTTGATTTGGAAGAAGGGGAGCTAGTGCATTCTAACACCAACCTGTCATTGGAGGAAATGTCTTTTTTATCCCAAAAGGAGGTAGGTAACATGAATGACTCTTTTGGATTTGTTGGGGTTTCCTCCTAAGCCTAGTGATAAAGATGATGAGGATGAATGGTCACAAGCCCCATTTAAATCAAAAAAGAAAAATAATCTGGATGTTGGGGGGGGAGATAAGGTTGGTAGACCATCCCAAAAAGATTCCAGAACCAAAGACATTGTTAGTGATGTGGCTGCTGAGAAACAAAGAACTTTGGATTCGATTGCAGGATGAAGTCCAAAAAGAAGTAGCCCTGGTTGTTCCTCTCTGGGTTTTTTGGTGGTGTTGTCCCCTATTTTTTCTCAATGAAGTATCTCTCCTGGAATATTAGGGGCCTTAATAGCCTATATAAACAGTTTTTGGTTAAAACCTATATCCTAGACAGTAAAGTGGATGTTCTTCTCCTCCAAGAAACCAAGATGAAGGAGACTTTTGTTAAAGCTATTTTAAGTATCTGGCTTGGTGAAAATTATTTTGTTAGTGAAGCTGATGGGGCTTCTGGAGGTATAGCTACCCTTTGGAACCCCTCTAAATTAAAAGGAACTTTGTGCTCTAGTAGTAGGAACAGTTTGATGGTTTCGTTGGAAGATATGGCTTCCCAGGAGAAATGGAATTTAATAAATATATATTCTCCCAATTTGAGTAGGGATAGGTTGTATCTTTGGGAGCACTTAAATGATGCTATTAAAAACAGAAAAGATGATCATTGGATGTTGGGAGGGGATTTTAATTTCTCCCTTCTTCCTTCAGAAAAGTCAGGGGGGTTGGATGACTATTTTGATAGCATGATGGAGCTAGCTGAATTCCTAAACTCAACTGGCCTTATTGATATTCCTCTTCAAGGCTCTAAGTTCACTTGGTCTAATAGAAGGAATGGAAACCACCTGATCCAAGTCAAGTTAGATAGGTTTATGATATCTGATAATTGGAATATCTCCCAATACCTCTCCCTTTCTACTCTTCTAAGATTTGGATCTAATCATAATGCTCTTGTGCTTAAAAGAAATGTTGATCACAATAGGGGACCTTTCCCTTTTAGATTTGAAATAATGTGGAGCCTTCACCTAGATTTTGCTGCTCTTATTAAAAGTTGATGGGAGGAACCTATAAGTGGCACCCCTATGTATTGCATGGTGGAAAAGCTTAGTAGAATCAAGTAGAGAGTGAAAGGGTGGAATAAGGTGACCTTTGGTAATATCTTTGAGATTAAGAATTCCCTAGGAAACAACTTAAAGGAAGTTCAAGATAACATGGAGGTTGGTCTTGTGGATGATGAGATATGTGCTAAGGAAAGAGACCTCAGATCTCAATGGTTTATGATAAACAAAAAGGAGGAAATATTTTGGAAACAAAAGTATCGTGTTCAATGGCTAACTGAAGGGGATAGGAATACCAAATTCTTCCATAAATATACCTTGAAACACAGAAGCAGAACATGATTGGATCATTTTTGAAAGAGGGTAGTACTATGGTATCCACTGAAAAAGAAATTTTTGGGGAACCTGCTAACTTCTCCTCTCACCACATTGCTACGGGTAATGCAAATCATGTACATGATGACTTTCTTGAGATGATACCTAAAGTTATTTTTGATCTTGATTTAAAGAATATGACTAATGGTTTTTCTATGGAAGAAGTTAAAAATGTTGTGTTCTCTTTTGGTGCTTTTAAAGCCCTTGGACTGGATGGGTTTCCTCCTGCTTTTTTCTAGAACTACTAGGATATTGTAAAAAATGACCTCTTTAATGTTGCTAGAGATTTCTTCAGGTCGGGTAGGCTCATAAACTAGTTGAATGCCACTTTTATTTCCCTTATTCATAAAAATTTTGATGCCTCTTCAATAATGGATTATAGACCTATAAGCCTTTGCAATACGATCTATAAAATCTTCTCTAAAATTCTAGTGTTTAGACTCAAACAAGTGCTTGGAAAAATGATTGCCCCAAACCAGAAAGGTTTTGTCCAAGGTAGAAACACTCTTGATGTTTCCATCTCTACACATGAAATCCTCCCCTCTATGGACCATTGTAAAAATCATGGGAGGGCCTTCAAAATTGATATATGTAAGGCCTATAATAGAGTTTCCTAGTCGTTTCTCTTTGTTGTTCTTAGGAAGTTTCCTGGTTGTTTCTCTTTGTTGTCCTTGAGCTGATCTTTGCTTGTGTAACCTCCCCTATGTGCTCTATTCTAGTTAATGGTGTCCCCCAAGGCTATTTCTCTTGTGGTCGTGGCCTAGGGAAAGGTGACCCCCTCTCACCCTATCTTTTCATAATTTTTGTTAAGGTTCTTGGAAGGAATATCCAAAAGTTGGTGGATTCAAAATACCTAAAAGGTATTAAAGTTGCTTTGTCTCTTTCACCTAAATCCCACCAAAAATTTGAAGATGATACACTCTTGTTTTGGGAAGCCTTGGTGGGGGAAGCTGGGATTTGGAAATAGGTTCTTAATGACTATGTTGTTGTTTTTGGCCAGTTTATCAACTATGAAAAAAGTAAGATATACTTCCTACTGGTCAAGGAAGGAGTGATGTAAATTTTGGGATGTCAGGAAGCTATCCTACCTACTGCCTACCTCGGGTTAACTCTGATTTCCAAGAAGTTAGAAAATAATTATTGGAATAAGTTGATTAGAGAGTTTAAAATAAGTTGGTTGGGTGGAAGGGGAAACTTCTTAGCTTAGCAAGGAAGATTCAATTGCTAAAAGCCTCCTTATAGAATATTCATATTTTCTACTTGTCTCTCTTCAAAATTCTAGCCTTTATAGGGGAAAAAATAGGATAGATTCAGATAAGATTCATGTGGTTAGGAACATAAGAGAAAAACAAATTGTCTTTAGTAAGTTGGGGGAAAGTGTGCACTCCAAAAAGTGTTGGAGGATTGGGGATAAGGAGAATCAAATTGCTTAATAAATCCCTAACTACTAAAGTGGGATGGAACCTCCTGGAAGGGTCTAAAGACTGGGTGAATATTTTCCAAGCCAAGTATTTGAAGAACAAGAACCCTAGTTGTTTTCTCTCTATGACTGACCTGCCTAGTGGGTATGTTTTATGGAATCACCTTGTTAAAATAAAAAATGTGCTGAAATTTGGGGTTAGAAAGAGAATTGGAAATGGTAAAAACACTGACTTCTAGAAGGCCCCTTGGATTGAGACTTCTACTTTTTCCTCAATTGATGGATTCAATCCCCTCAAACAAATCTTAACTAGGATATGTGACAAAAAAAATTCAGACTATGTTAATTGGGAGATGGATGAACCTTTAAGAAGGAGTTCAATATGATATTAAGGAGGGCTAATTTAAGAGGTCAGAGACATACTAATTGGGATCTAACCCTGCTAAGGCTTCACAATATAATTGGGGAGGCAAAGTGGTTTTCCAGTGAAAGGGAAGATGAATGGGTTTGGAAGGGGAGCTCTTCAGGATGTTTCTCTATAAAAAGTGTCTATGAGGAAATGATTAAACCCTTGTTAGATAATAAAGATCACCACTAGGAAAAAGTGTGGCTAAAGAACATGGTTCCTAAAATTAACTGTTTCTGGTGGGCTACCTCACATGGAAAAATTCTTACCATTGACAACTTGGTTAGAAGAGGGTTCCAATTGGTTAACAGATGCTCCCTTTGTAAGCAAGATGAAGAGTCTATAATGCATATCTTATTTCATTGCTAGTTCTCTAGAGAGGTTTGGCCCTTCTTCCTTCTGTTGCTGTTCATTGATTGGGTGTTTCCTCATTCTATGAAGTCTTTTATAGAAAGCTAGTCAAATTTCCCTTTTTCCTGGCATAAAGTTATTGTTGATCTTTGGAACCAAGTTCCCCCCTTTGTTACTTGGGGAATATGGAAGGAAAGGAATAACAGGATCTTCAGGGAAGTGGAGAGAAGTAGTTATGAGGTTTGTATGATAATAAAAGCATAGATTAAGGAAAATATGGAGGTTGGAAGATACATTTTCTCCAAAGTTTAATCGAATTACAAAGAGATGAGAATAAAGTAGATCTGGGGTATAAGGAAGGATCTTACCAACCTTAATTGGACCAAAATGTTAACCAAAAAGTCTACAGTGTGGAATCCTCCTCAGAAAGATTGGATCAAGTGTAATTTTGATGGGTGCTCTAAAGGCAACCCGGGTATGGTAGGGGCAAGAGGATTGCTCAGAAACCACAAAGGGCCCGAGTGCATTGTGAGCTTCAATGTTAACTTGGTTGTTTGTTCCAATAAAAAAGCTGAGGCTATGGTTGTTTTAGGGGGCCTAAAGACTCTTAAGGAGTATGGATTTAAAAATGTAATTCTATAAGGAGATTCTAAGTTAATAGTGGACATATTGAATGGAGTGGCTACACCCCCTGGGAGTTAAAAAAATATCTTTGACAAGTGTTTGTCCCTTAAGAGCTATTTTACTAATTGTATGATGCAATACGTATACAAAGAAGGGAATAAAACTACTAATTGTGGTGCCAATGAGGTACTGAGGTGTATGGGGTGGACCCACTGGGTTAATAATAATCTATTGAGGTCTTTAAGGGACATGATTTTAAATGAAAATTTTGAAAATGATTATAACTTACAAAGTTGAAGTTTGGAAGTTGTGTGGGAAGCATGGGAGATCTTGTTATTTTAAAGGGATGCATTTTAATGATTTGTTTTGTGGTACAGTGTCGAGCTTGTTGATCTTCTTTGGAAGTAAATATAATCAATTTCTCCTTCCTGAAGCAATCAAAGATCACATGGATTCTTTCAAGTGGTGGAGGGATGTCAAATCCAAATGTGTTGATATGCCTAATGTCAGCTCATTTTGCATTTGTGAATATTTGCAAGGTAATATTATTAATGAAATGTTAATTATTTGCAAAAATAATTATGAGATTGTGGCTCTGGGAATTGTGTCTTTGGCATCCCCTAATAGAAAGTTCTCAATTCCTAATTCTTTATAGGTTTATTTTGAAACTTTGAGTAAAAGAGTTTTTTGCAAGACTAGTAGAGAGCCAAAGAGGTGTGTGGTTATGAAGAATAGCTTGCAACAGTCAAAAAATTTGTAGAGTGCTAAGATGGGTGGGCCGAGGAAGCGCACTAAGCCTCCAAATTTTTAGGAACTCAAGCAGAATACAAACTTGTGGAGATTATTTGAAAATGCGGGCATGGTTCCTTTCTTTGAGTTAATGAAAGGATACAAATAGAGCCTTACTGCCAAATTCACAAACCCATGGAGGAAGGGAAATGTTTCTATTGGTGTTGTCAAGTTTGAAGTGATGACGAGGTTTATCACGGAAGCAACTAGTTTGTAGAATCAAAGTATTAAGGTGGAAAAGAAAAGTGGGGTTGACTACCAGGGGTTTGTGGACAATTTTTTCCATGATGGGGAGAATCTGAAACACTTCCAAAATGGGTATGCTAGGTTAGAGCTTCCACCTCCCTATGCCCTGGTAAGCTTGTTTGTTATGAGGTATTTTACGCTGGAAGGAAGATACATGTCTATGCATGCATATCATTTTCCTTTACTAAATCATATAAGGCATGGTGAAAGAATTAATTTTCCCTTCTACTTATTGTCTTCAATACAAATTAACATAGAGAATGGTGTTATCCCTCCCTTGCATCAAGGTTTGATGCTTTCTCTGTATAAGCATGCTCTTGTGCTAAAACCTCATGGAAACCCTCTTATTGCTATAAATGATAATAAAAACCGTAATGATGGTGACAATGATGATCCCCCTATGGATGCAAACCCTGCTGAGAAACCTATTCCTTGTCCACCCCTCATTGTTGCTACTAGAAGGGTGTTAATCCTTGCTAAAATCCCTTTCCCTGTTGCTATATTTTTGAATCCCTCTACCCCTATGACTCAAAAAATTGTTAGTAAAGGTTCCATGGAGACTGAGCTTATGAGAGTGACCCTAGAGAAGAGAAAACATTCTCCTCTTCTCCTAGATTTACCTAAGGCTAAGAAAATTTAAAATATCTGAATCCTCAAAACGAAGTTATTACTATCAATAAGGAAGTTATACAAAAAGAGGAATTGAAAGAGAACATGCAAGGGAAAGGTAGTGGTGGTAGTGGTGGTCATAGGTCTACTCACCTGGCTAAGGCTACTTACAAGGATAGGAAAGGAAAATAAAAAATCTATGTGTATGAAGAGGAATACTTGGAAATCAAAGAATTTGAAGCCCAGGTTGATGAAGATTCTGATGGGATGGATTTTGAGGATTCTTCCTATGAAATTGGGGAAAAAGGATCGAAAGAGGAAAAGGAAGATGATGAGGAGGAGAAAAATGAGATGGAGGACCCAAAGAATGATGCTCTATATGTTTCAAATGTTGGGAATACTAGCAATGATAATAATGTTGATGATTCTAGCATGGATTATATAAAAGGAATTCTAACATATTTGTAGGTTCAGATAGATGAAATGGAGAAATCCCTGGTCATGCTGATGAAGCTAACTAATAGGCTGATGCAAAGAGTGATGATTGGTGTAGTTTCTAGTCAAACAAAAATTAACAGGAAGCTTAAAAAAATGGGGAAGTCTAACAATTTGAAGGTGTTGGATGATTCAGAGGGACTTGACTGGAGGGAGTATATCTCCCTAATTGGTGAATATGGGGACCTATTGGGAAAATCTGAGTAATGGCTTTCTCTTTTGATGTTGTTTCATGATTGCTCTCCTTTTTTTGGTCTTTTTTCTTCTAGATTTTAGGCTGCTATTTCATATTAGCTTTATTAAATGGTTTAGGACTTGTTGGTACATGGTGGATTTGATTAATGGTCTGCATAGCTTTAAGTAATCTAGCAGTAACTTTATGTTTTTGATCAATTATGGTTGGTCTATGGTTATGGTTATGATATATGGCCTGCATACCACTCTAGATGCTATTTTTTATGTTGGCTGGTGGTGTTGTTTCCCACCCTATTTTTTCCTTTTTGTTCATGTGGTTGTAACATGGGATCAGGGCCCTTTCCCTACTTATCTAATCAACAACATATATATCAAATTTCTAGTACCATGTGTCCTAAGACTTTTCTTGAGGCCATACAAATATTTCTTCAATTTACAAACCAAAATAATTTTACCTTTCACCACATAGTGATATGGTTGTGTCATATAAATATCCTCCTCTAAATCACCATGAAGGAAAGTCATTTTCACATCCATTTTCTCAACCTCTAGATCATAAGAAGAAGCAATAGAAAGCAAGAATCAAATGGATGTAGTTTTTGCAATAGGATAAAACATCTCATTGTAGTCAACACCCTCAGCCTAAGACTAACCCTTCGCAACCAATTGTGCCTTGTACTTCTCAATACCTCCATTTGGACCCATCTTTTTCTTAAACACCCATTTGCAACCAATAGTTTTTTGTCCTTTAGATAGAGGTACAAGATCCCATGTATCATTATTTTTCAAAGCTATCATTTCTTCATCCATAGAAATTTTCTAGGATTATGCATCTTTCATACCTAATGCCTCTTATAGGCCAAAACTCGGGTAAAGAAAAGGAAAGATTTTAGCTTGGTCTAAGTGTCAATCCGGGGATCATAAGCTTGTGAAAGGTGTTGTGGCAGTATACCTAAGGGAGGAAAGCAATGAACTAAGTAAGGATGAATGCAGCTAGAACACACATAAATCTCCTAAGGGAAAATTTTGTTTAACTTTCCTATTCTACCTTTCTGACAAGAACTCGCCATGAACTGTGATAGGAACTATTATAAAAAAATAGAAGTCTACAATAGTAGTAGTAGCAATTTGTGATAGTAACAAAAACAATTTACAGTAGAAAGTAAAATGCACTTTAAGCTCTTCCACACCAAATTAATAATACTGAAATCAAACTTTAATGAAATATTACATTCAAAACTTAAATCACAAAATCTTCTATCAAATTGAACTATAATAAAGATTTTGGAATTTAAATCACACAACTATTAAAGTTTGAAAGCTATTGAAAATAAATCAAATGAAAAATAAATAACACCCACAAATATTAATAGTAAAAATAAATAAATGTCACCATGCTTCACTAGGGAGTGGTCCCTTGCTTCATGGTTTGCAGGTGAGATGGGATGAGAGCCTTTCTACGCTATTGTGATCAGAAGAATCATTTTATTTTATCAGAAATGATGCAATAATCTACATATAATATCCCCCTTACAACATGCTAATTCACCCCCCTTTATAGCTATTACATTGCCTTGTAAGGCGTGAAACAAATTACAAGTTTTTTTACTATTCGCGCCCTTCCTCTTATTTCTACATGTGGATTTGTTGCATTATTTTTCTAATATTATGCATATGATTTTCCACACCACCTATTATATTTTTCTTCCGACCTATTTTTTTCCATTTTCTCCTATTCCCTTGTCTTTTATGGCACTATTTATGGCTTGTGGGTTGGAATAAAACCAACCATAAAAATAGGAGTTTGTTGTGCCATAAAAATAGGATCTTGTTGTGCCACAAAAATAGCTATTTGTTTTTCCTTCATTCATCATAATTTTATTAGTTACAACATCAAATAATATATGCTATTTCATGCCATATGAGTAGCACAATAAATAATTATTTAAAATAAAATTAATTGCCGAAATTATTTTCTATTGTGCAGGTGATAGGAGGTTCCCGTGAAGAATGTCACAAGAAGTCTATATGCTGATGATAGGAAGTCTGTATACTGATGACATGAAATCTACATGCTACAAGATATATTTTCCAAGGATTGAAATCATAATGCTTATTAGTAAATACAATCAATAATTAATTTCCATAATTTATCCAAAACTATATTAATACCACTTATATATATTTAATCATATGCAACATAAAATGGTAAAATGGTATGATATGGAATGGAAATGGAATGTGGGAATGGGTATGAAGGCATATGAAATAGGCTAAAATGTGGAATAAAATAGGTCATAAATGGCTCTCATCATTCCCCCCAACTTAACATATTGCATGTCCTCATGCAATCACTATTTCTGAGAGGGTAGCCTTAGGATTGTGACTTTGGATTTCCTCTTCACCCCTTTACTATTATAGCTCATTCAAGATCATAGTTCCTTTCAATTTTTCTATAGCTCTTTTGTATATTAATCAGCATGGCTTTGTTTTTGTTTGCCAACTTTCATTTCATTTTTTTAACATTCATACCTCTTTTGATTTTTACTCTTTTTTTATCATTTTTTCTCTCATTTTTCTTTGACATTTTTCTCATAGTATTATTGATTGGAAATGCTATATATAAGAGGTATCATAAGAAAAAAACTATCTCCATATTTATGAGCTATGTGAAATGGGTGACATAGTAAGCAATATGAATGATTATGAAGGGTGAAAATAATGGATACAATGATAGGATAATGGATATTATGGTGAGGTACTTAAGGTGAAAGAAAATAATGAGAAAAATGATAGGGAATAAGGATGAGGAACCTCCCCCCAACTTAAAGGGTTGAATGTCCTCAGGAAACAAGGAGAGGATGGGTAGGAATGTTGCGTGATATGATTAATACAATAAGAAATATTAATAAAGTTAGAAGATAAAATAATAAAACTGATTATTTTACCAACTTGCATGTCCATTAATGCCAAGATCTGGTAGCCAATGTAACTTTGTAACACTAAATCCCCAACAAGTACTATTGCACATGAAAGGGCGCCTTCACAATGAAGCACTATGGAGCATATTGATGGTAGTTGAATTTATCTTCATGTTTGCTAACACCTCAATTGAATGTGTAACTTTATGCTACAGGTGATCAAAGTTATGTTGACCATGACAAATGAGAGCACATCTACACAAGTGAGCAACAGGAGGTGCTAGAGGTACTCAAACAACCATTGAGGAAATAGAGTATACCTGCAAACTGATTAGCCCATACAAAGAACATAAATTATTGCATTTTTCTTTTCTTTTTTGTCTTTTTTTTTCAATTTTGATAATGACAAGTGATTGTTGGCAAGCCAATTTTCAATCACTTACTGCTTAGTGGTGTTGTACAAATAGTTTTCACCACTAAGAATTTTATTCAACTACAATTCGCCAAAAACTAGTTTTCAAATTGTAGTTATCTAACAATACCTGAAGGTTTTCATTATTAGAATTTATTGCTTTTTATCATTTCTTTTCTTTTCTTTCAATTTTTTCAATTTTTTTCATTTTTTCATTCTTTCAATTTTTTTTAGATATCCTACATATAATGACCAAAGATAAGGAACCCCTTATATGGATGTTGAAGTGACACCATCGAAAAACCTAAGTTCATTCTATGAATCCACAAAAAGTCACTATTGAAACTGGGTTGTATGTGGAACTTGAAATGATGACCAACAAGAAAGATACCTCCATCAAGATTGACCATGCATAGTTCATAGCACAATTGCTACAAACAATCTTGATCCATATAGCTCATGCCACCATATCTAAAATCAGATTGTAGAAATTTTGAATTCATTCCCAATCACTTGGTGGAAGGAATTACTTACAATAGAAGCAATCATTCAAAGATAAGGCTATGTAGTGAAAGAACAATCGTAGTCTCTTAGCTTATCCAATATTCCATATAGTTGTATGATGATCTGCAATATGTTCAAGCTCTTTGTACCTGTCTTCAAGTGGTCTTTGGATTTGTGGCTTGTGAAGAAGTAGCCAAGAACATAGTATCTTGTTTCTCATACACCAAGTTACATACTTTCCTCCACATGATCTGGCATCAAAGTTGATATCAAAGAGAACTTGTGTCCATGAATGTTGAACACCTCACCCAAAAATCCTCTTGTGATCTCCAATAGTAAAGCACAAAGGAAACTTTAGGTGATCCATATAGCTAGAAAAGCCAACAAAGTGTTTTATTCAATGATCATGTAAAGAAGCATCATCAATTGGTATTGGTGAAAAAGTGTTGGGTAGCCACGACAACCTATAACCATATTCTCATGACCAAGCATATCAAGTATAGTGATGCAATATCATCCATTTAATAACTCCATTAATAATTAGTTAAGTCATTTTTTGTAAATAAAGGGTAGAGTTATTAATGTGAATAAATAATAAAATGGATGATTATTATTACAATGAATGCTTGTGTAGACATAATATCAATGTCAATTAACACAATAATGTGTACCTTTATTTGGTCCAAGTATTACATATTGGTATTATTAGAAGCACCAAAGAAATAATCAATGATGGTTTATTAGAAATCAACCAAGAATCATCAAACTTCAAGGGATTTCCCCCCAACTTAACATCATACTGCAAAGGCATGAGAGAATTAAGATAATCCAAAGAATGAATAAAGATAGTGACATATTTAAAAATACCTTGAGCTTTGTTTAATGAACAATCAACCAAAGATTTCCAAAATTCAATGAATTCCCCCCCCCCCAACTTAATTTCACATTGTAAAATCATGAAGGTATTAGGATAATCCAAAGAATTAATAATACATTGATCCTTATTTAATGAATCATCATCTATTTTTAGCATGTTTTGTATGGTAATTAATGCATTCAAACCCTTCTAGTTCTTCTTAATCATAAAATCAATTATTGGACCTAGATCAATAAGTGTGTGAGGAATTGATGTAAAGAAAGGTGGTGATGACCAAAACCAACTCAAATTGACCAGACCCAAACAAGAGACTAGCCCTTTCAACCCTATTCACTCAACCTTTCACAAACTCACACCTAGTTGCTTGTAGCCCTCAAATATGCTCTTTGGGATTATCTTTTAGAGAAGGCCGTACAAAACCAAACTAAACACCTTATTAGATCCTCTTTAGGGCCTAACACAACATACCAAAATATTCTATGAAGTTGTTTTGGAACAATATGGAGAAACAATAAGTTGTCCCTAGTTTTAGGCCACCAAATAGCCCACTTTTCCAAAGGAGGTACCCTCAAAACATTTAAATATCCCCAAAACTTGATGAATAGACCTTAATTGGGTTGAAAGACATCAAATTCCACCATTATTCTTCAAAGCCATGACCACTAAGATATAGCACCACAAAACCCTCAATTTGCATACAAATGACAAGGGTTTATTGAAAACTATACCTCTCAGGCTTATCTAACCCAACCAATTCCACCTACAGTTCGCAAATGGTCTACACAAACTCAAAGAACCATTGCATAGATAGTTCCTTCAACATTTTGACAAAGCATTATTTCAACACCCCAATTTCACTTGAAAAACTCACAGATCTTCCCTAGGGCATCACCCCAAATCTAAAAACTTAATACTTCCTCTACCCTCCAAACCATGAAAACACCTAGCCTACCATGGGAGAAGTCATTCCACTGAGTTACAATTCTTGATAGTAGGTGGAATGACTTAGATCATGATTTAAACCCCAAACAAACCCTTCACTAGCCTTTTACAAGGAGACTCGGAAAATTGATGAAATCTCTCTCAAAATTAAATGTTAGACTCTCAAACTTGATGCAAATGAGAGATAATTAATGTTCCTGTAGAAAAAAATAAGATTCAGAGCAATTACAGTCTGTATGGGTCCGTACAACTTCTAAAAAGTGCAAAATAACAGTGAAAATGCAAAACATAACGTTGTTATTGATATGGAAACTTCAATACAATCTTCATCCACACTTGCTCAAACCTGTTAGAGGCTTTATATACTCATTCCATTCAAATTCTAACCACCCAATGATTGTAAATGACTTTTAAAATCCTATGACCCTTCATCTTCTTGAAAAGTTGCATTTTTTACAATTTGTTTCTATGACAACTTTACATTTTTTGCAACTTTTGACACTTTAACACAAATGACTCACAAGTGACCCAATTACATGGAAAATGGTCTCAATAGACCATATTAAATGCAAAAATGCCTTAGACACCTATACTTAGCATATTTTCCCCTAATAAGTTCATGTACTTGGTGCACCTGCACCATACAACCCCCCTAAAAAATGACTCATGTCCCATGAGTACTGCCTTGTCTCAATTCCTCCTTGCTTTTCACATACTCTCTAGTTTGGAAATCTCCTCCATTTGTTTAGATACTAAAATATTGTAGCATGCCCTGCATCCTTGACCTTGTTTTCACATGAATATGACTCCATCTTTGCAATCAGACCTGATGGTTGTCACCTACCTAAGTTTCCTTGATCAAAACCAAATACCAATAGACACTTACCAAAAGTTCCTTGAATTGTCTTCCCCTTTATCTCATCCTCATTCTTATATCTACCCTTTTTTCCTTGTCCACTCACCTTCATTTCATACTTAAGGTATTCAACCTTTGGAACCCCTATTCCACCTTGTTTACCTAGCTCATGTTTCTTTGTTATGGAAAAATGTGTCTGCCTTTCCATTCCTTTTGTAACTATAGGACAGAGCACTATCCCAATCAGGATTGCATCATCCTTCACATTCACTGTCTACCCATTCTCTTTATCCCTTCTATCACCTGTCCTCTTGTCTACAACTATTGTCTTGACTGCAAACCCTTTGTTTTTGTTTTCCTCAAGCCCTATAGGCTCCCTCTTTCCAAACAAAATTACCCTTGCTATCTTGGACTGACTCTCCACATCTCCTTGCAATGGAATGAGTGTAAACCTATTCCCATTATGCTCAATCAAGTAACTATTACTTCTACAATCATATACAACATGCTTGTCATATTTCCATGGTCTTCCAAGAAAGACATGACAACAGTCCATTGGCACAACATCACAAATAACACTATCTTTGTACCCTCCAATACTAAACTCAATCATTGCTTGCTCACAAACCAAGATAGATTGACTATCATTCAATCATGAAATCTGATATGGATTCTCATGAGGAAACTTTTGCAAATTCAACTTCTCTATCATTTCCTTTGAGACAATATTTTTAGTGCAACCTGAGTCTATAACTAATTTGTATACCTTACCCTTGGATTTACATGAGGTCCTAAATAAGGCTCTTCTTTGCAATGGTTCCTCCACTTTGGATGTCTTCAACAATTTTCTTTTAAGCATCAAGGATTCTCCTAACTCTGGAGCAACAAGTACATTAGGAGATTTTTCACCTTCACTTTCTTCTTGGACCAATTGCACCCTCTTATCACTTTATCTTTCACTCCCACTTGAAGTGGCACCAAAATTTTTAGGGCACTTGTATGATGGATGCCCAAACTCATTGCAATTGTAGCATCTTCTTGAAAAGATATTTGAATTTCTGCCACCACTAAATCTACCTCTAGAGCCCCTAAAACCTCCTCTTGCATCAACACCTTTCTCTTTATCTTTCTTCTTCTTGTTC